>MU106951.1:24798-63751 GCA_012274485.2 Sinapis alba | reverse complement strand
ATAAGTTTCTTGGGCTTCCAACTTAAAACCAATTGGTAGTAAGTGGAGTGGCCCAAGTCTCTTATATATTACTCATGTCCTTTACATATTTCCGATGTGGGATCTTCTCTCCAATAGTTTGCGTTCGTCACTTCGTGTACAGAGAATTCTCCTATCTCCGCGTCGCCGGTTTTGTTGGAGCAATTGAATCGGATCGGATAACCGTCGGTAAAACCGAATGGATAACGGAGCGAACCGGTTTGGCAGTTAACCGAGGCGATGGTTTGTGTAGCGACGGTTAGAGTGAAGAAGAAGAGGAGGAGGAGGAGGAGGAGATACGGAGTGTTTGGTTGGTGAGTTTCATCCATCGAAGATGATAATAATAAATCGAATGATTGTCAATGGCAGAGAGTGTAAGTTAGGCTTCTGCTCCATGGAATGATATGTTTGACCGTTTCGTTCATGGCCACTAGGTTGAGTTGACATTTACGGTTGCGTTGACTCGTTTAACAGTGGATAAGGGGCATTCTTGTCTTCATAGCCGTTAAATCAAATGAAACTGTGACCAGATTATGATGGTCTTACGTTCTTTAAAAGTCAATAACGATACGTAGTCGTGGAAAAAGATTCAAGACCAATTCGAATCCAATTTTTTCATTTTTCTTGGTGTTGTTGATAAGTACGTACGTGCTTACGAAACTAACAGGCAATACAACTATTAGTTGCTCTTTGAACTAAACCCCATCAAACAATTAAACCAAATAATAGAGTGCACAAGACTAAGTAGCATGAACAGTAGCGGTTCTGAACGAAAACAGAGGAAGCTTGAGTTTCCGGCTTTCAATTTTAAACTTATTTTTCGGCTAATTATTTATAATTTTTTTAACTAATACTCCTTCCGTTTCAGATTAATTGTCGTTGTAGAGTAAAATTTTCGTTCAAAATAAGTGTCGCTTTATAGTTTCAATGCAAAATTTATTGATTTTTTATTCTAATCTATTTTTCTATTGGTTGAAATGTGGTTAGGTGTATTAGTAGTTGTGTTTTTATTTTGAAAATATGTAAAATTAAATGTTTTTTTAATCTGTGTGTGCAAGTCTAAAACGACAACTAAAATGAAACAGAGGGAGTACGATGATAAATATAGTTATTTTGAAACTGAAGATGACAAATTCGATTAACTGTAATACCATTTTTTATACATATATATTTTAAAATATATTATTTATAAACAATGAATTAATTAATATTTATATTTATGAATGAACTTTATTTTTCTTACTTGCTTTCGGTCTATTTTCTTTCGGTCTTGAAAAATTTCTTACTTGCTTTCGGTCAATTTGCTTTCGGTCTATATATATTTTCAAGACCGGCACTGCGCATGAGTATATCATTACGACTGTAACTTGAGCCGCACGATAAGAAGAGATTGGATATTCAGCTGGCGCCAAATTTTGTTACATCAAATCGTGTGGACGCTATTACATGGTTCCAGTAACGAAGTTCCATAGGGATTAGCGTCACGTAACTTTTGATTTCAAAAGTGTGAAACCGTGCTAATATTCATTGCTGACGTTTTTCTAGACATTCGACGGTCCACGTTAACAAAAAAAAGAATGGTGGATATCTTTTTTGATCAATCAATAAAGAAATACAGTCAAGGGAAAAATTCAAACACAACCAACAAAGACTATTAAGATTAATTAAGCGATTACATAAGATTGTAACATAAGTGACAAGGGAAACGAAAAGTACAAAGTTATCGGGTCCAAAAACTAACACAAAAGAAAACTGGAGCCACGGTCTACAGAGCATAAGTCTGATTTATTATATCATAAAACAAAACAAAAGTCATTATTATCCGGTGTGATTACGTCTGGTTCCTACCTCTCTCTTTCTCCTTTGCTTCGCTACCTTGAGTTTTGTCGTAATCTTCAAAAACAACGAAAACACACTCACATAATCGTAAACACTCACAGTCAATTTGTTGAGAGATGTACTTTTACTGACATTAAATAATTAAGTTGTAAAATTTACCAGGGTGATTCTCATGGACCTCGTGATCCTTTTGAAGAGTTTGATTTCCTCCATAGGTTCCTCCAAATCCTTCTTCATCAGACCTTGTAGCGTATCCTTCTCCAAACGAATGCGACATCACGTCACTGCTCCAATTAATCAAACAACCAGGGAAAAAATATTAAAATAAATTCCAAACGAACTAGACACTATATAAAAAAAATATTATATATAGTGGAGGAGACGAACCCGGTTTTCTCCTTTGGATTTTCAGGCTTCTTATCCATCTTTGGTTGGTCAGAACTGGTCGTAAAACAAAATACGGTAACTTTGCGGCTAATTCTAGACGGTGGTGACAAGAAAGAGACGGTGCCTGAAGGCAGTGGTCGTATTGTCTTAAACGCGTTGATCATTTCTCAGCTTTCTGATATTTTCTCTAAGCTTTAAATTTATATAGGAAGTAGCTCTTTTTAATCCTTACGAGGAGACGATAAAGTTAAAAAAAAAAAACGATTTAATATAAGGTGATTCATATGATTTAATATAAGGTGATTCATATGACGATGACAAATGTATGTATGAAGTGGTGGATTTCAAATAAATAAACGGGTTTAGCAAAGGTGGAGTTAGGATTATGCTTTAATTAAGCGTCTCTGTGTCTATCTCTGTCTCCTACGACGGTGTCGTGGCTGGAGTTCAACCACGTGGAAAATTCGATGGCAGGTGGTGGACAAAGAAAGGGCTTCCTTTTGTGCATGTCACAGAGACGACGACACGTATTGAACGGTCCAGATTTCTATTACAAATCCTCTTCTACCAATTTGGGCCAGCAACAAAAGTTTCTATAACAAATCCTCTTTACTAATTTGGGCCAGTAAGTAAATTGGGCTGTGACACGTTCGCAAAGACATCGGTGGGGCACTTGACCGTTAAAGAAGACGGAGTGGAGGACGTGGATATGATGTCATCAGTGGCACACTCAGGAAAAAGAAAAAATCAGTAGTGTGAGTGAGACTGACACTGAAATGACTCAAGAATGAGAGCTGTGGGAAATTTCTACATTTATCTTTAACAATCATAACAAGAATATATATATATGGAATATATGAATATATGTCAAATCAAAACAGAAACAAATAGGTGAAGTTGAGTTTGATTTAGAGAGAAAAATTAACACTTTAACTGTATATCTTGCAGGTGTTCACATTTAGCTAAATAAGTTTCATCACATTCATAGATTTCTGACTATTGATATTATGATCTCAAAACTGAATAACAATCTTTGTTCTATCACTTTTAAGCAAAATAACAAGTAGATAAATACTTACTAGCCCTTCCCTACCTTACAAAATACTCCCTCTCTTCAAAATAATATACTATGTTTAAAAAAAATTATACTTATTAACAAAATATATTAATTTTTTTTTTTTTTGTCAACTTTGAGTTTCATTAACTCTGCCCTATGGCATTGTTTACAAGATGGCATCAAGTTTTACAATTAAAGCCCAAACAGAGAATTAAATATACAGCCCATTTTACAAGGAAATTCAAGAAGTTTCAGACTCTACACGTGCCTTTTTTCTATGCAAAGTGGAAGACATCTTTGACACGCGGCTGACATTCATTTGGCGACTGACACGGTCACCGCTTCAATGTTTCACCGCCGGAAAGCTTGCTTTACCGCACTCGAATTCCTCTTCCACCGTGGTATCTCCCTTAATTATGAACAGAGCAAATATGGTCTTTACTCTATTCAATCATCATGAAGCTCCCGGAGAAGTTACCAGGGACTTTCTCTGTTTCATACCTTGATTAAAACTCTGACGCCAATATGCCTTTCACACAAACCTCAATTACTTGATCAGAAAATTTTGATTCTTCATTGAATTAATCAGGGGAAACTTCAGTCAAATGAAAAAAGATCTTTTGTTGGACCGTTATCAAAACGCCAACTCTACTAAATCTTCTTCAAAGAAGACCTAAGAAACCCAATAAAACTCAATCATCCCTCGACAAAGAAGCTTTACCATGAACGCCTATTTATGGCTATATAAGACGATAAAGACTGACTCTCATAGAGGGATATTCAGTTGAAACGAAGAACAAAGCATCTAATCAAGTAATTGATGGAATTAAACATGAAGAAACTGCGAAAGGGAGGATTTTTCATTGACTTTTATTTTTCTTCAACTTTATCAGAGAAGATAAGAATGACAAACACTCCAATATAGATGAAGTTACACAACAAAATCGCCTATGCGAATGAAAGATCGCCTAACGCGAAACGAGAATCGCCATAGCGAATAGAAAGTAATATAATACAAAGGAAAACAAAAGATTAAGGCGACCGGCAGCGGAAAGCCACCGGCCACCAAAACAAAAATCTTGATCGGAAAACTTTCTAGAAAGAGGTTGGAGAAAACTATTAAAATTTAGTTATTAATACATAATCTTTTATAACTTTATATTTTATTTTTTTTAAACCATTTTTTTTTAAAATACAACTAATATTTTTGAATTTCAATATTTTTTAAATTAATTGACAAAAATACATTAAACCCGTTTAGTAAGTGGATCAAAGTGAAAATTGGGATGAAATCGAAATTCAGATCCAAAATCTTTGCAAAGTCTCGGAGTCGGTTCCTGGTGGCGATCAGCGACGGTTTCAGAGATTCACCCGAGAGACGAAGCAGGTATACCCGAGATCCGAACTTGAGTGAGTTTACCAGAAGAACGCGTTGCGAGTGCTTGAAGAAGAGCGGGACATTGAATGCCTTGAACGATTCCAAAATCGACGATGTGGATCTTGCTGGAATGCTCCGTCGCTTTAAGAATCGCTTGATTCGCCGTCAAATGCAAGAATTTGAAATAGGGGCACGCGTCGTTTAGGGTTTAGTAAGATAGGATTAAATTCTCGACAGAAACCGCCTGGGAAGATTCATTTGATGCGGATCGCGATGATCCAATACAGATTCTCGGATCCGGACAAGCGCCTTGGCAGCGTCTTCGGACTCGGAATCTAAGATCAGTGAACAGTCGTAGATAACTCTGAGCAAAAGCGGTTCTATGTCAAAGTCATGCGAACCGCCATCTTCTGAGTCGTTCGTGTCTGGATCTTTGGTTCGTTCTAACATCTAATTTAGGAGTTCTGACTCTGTAAGTGCAAACAAACAAACACACGGATACATATTTTACTTTTAGTTATTATATGTGTATAAAATACATATGGTGATTAAGTTATGGTTGATTAAGAGTATATAAAATTACATAATCCGTAGAGATTGGGTCTCATTATACGGATATTCATTATTCGGATATTCATTATTACCCACCGTAGTTGCAAATTGCATATGTGGAAGAGCACCTCTTTAGCATTTGCCATAAGCAAGTGGCAAGAAGCATTATAAAAGGACTATTAAGATCATGCGACGACGATGTGACTAAGGTAAGATTTAAATTACCAATTAACTAAATATAATTTGAGTTGCCATGTGGCTTAAAACAACAAAGTAGACAGTGTTTGAGGAAATGGTTAAAAAGGGAATACAAAACACAAATTTAACGGTCTTTTATTACACACCCTTTCTGGTGTCAGATGTAAAAACCCAGATGAAGACGAAGAAAGCTGCTTTTGTCCTCCAAAACATGAGCTTTCTCTCATCACAATAATAAATAGCAAAAACTCCTTTTTGTGTATATTCTCCTAATTCCCTTTTCTCTTATTCTCCTCCTGGTATTATTATTATTGTTATTATTCAGTTGACACATAAAAATAACAAAGCATATCGTTGCTGCTGCTGCTTGCTTGTGGGGGTGGGGGAAAGGGAAGGAAATCAATAGACACGAGCTTTGGGAGGGAAAGTCTCAATCTCATCGTCGAGAGTGTCCATGTGAACAGGCCTATACTCCAACCTCACTTTCTCCTCTTCCCAGTACCCCAATGTATGCTTCATCCATTCTCCATCCTCTCTTTTCTGCATTCACCCACACACATTCATTATTATATTATCATCTTCTTTATAGGACAATACTCATTTATACGAGGAAAAAAGGGAATCAAACCGTGAAATCTTCGCGGGCATGTGCTCCTCTGCTTTCCTTTCGAGCTTCCGCTGAATGCATTGTTATGGATGCGTTTATCAATAGGTTCTCCAGCTCTATTGTCTCTATCAAATCAGAGTTCCTGCACATCACCACCACAACAGTTTTACCACGCCCTTTTATTAACATTGATGGTTAATAATATCCATCCCATTATAAAGTAATGTCATCCTTTTTTTACCATATCAAACTCCGATCTTTAACCTGGACATCCTCGAAACTTTCCCATGTCTTGTCGATCAACTGACAACCTGTGATCAATTATATCAGAGCTCTGAATTCAATAAGACAAGTTATTCTTCTACTCTACCTTCTTCCAATGTTTCTTGGGTGCGGAAGACAGCTGCATTGTTCTGCATAATCCTCTGCATGTTCAGTCTGATACTTGAAGTAGGAAGCGACCCGCTTGAGTGTCTTAACTTGTTCAGCCATTCTATCGTCTTTTTACCTGCATTCTCCTCTAGAGGTCTCTGTTTCTCCCCTGCACCCATCGAGAAATAAGGCAAATAAAAAATATCAGATTAGACTCTTCTTTATGTATTCTTATAATACAGTCTCGAGAGATTCTAAAAAATTGACTAACCTGGTTTGCTTATCTCTGCTACCCTATTCGCACAAGCACGGCCAAACACAACAATGTCGAGAAGAGAATTTGCACCAAGCCTGTTGGCACCATGAACAGATGCACAAGCTGCCTCCCCAGCAGCCATAAGCCCAGGAACCACTGCATCTGGATCATCTCCTTTGATGGTCACTACCTGCACGACCCAAAAAAAAAATATTACTCTTGATTTCTATTGCATCCCATGCTTCACTCTACAAAAATTTCAGTAAAATAGGTTCAAAGACTTCTGCTATTCTTACCTCCCCGTGGTAATTTGTTGGGATACCACCCATGTTATAGTGAACAGTCGGCAAGACTGGAATTGGCTCTTTGGTGACATCAACACCAGCAAAGATCGCAGCAGTCTCAGATATTCCAGGAAGCCTTTCTTTTAGAACTTCTGGTGGGAGATGGTTCAAATGGAGATAGATATGATCCTTATGTGGTCCTGGCGATTTTATCAACAATTAATCCAAAACGAGTATTTAAACTATACAGCTCACAAAATCACGCATGGACCTCAAAGAAAACGAAAACAGAGTTAGCTCAGATAGTTTTAAGTGTAGCATACCTACACCACGACCTTCCCTGATTTCCATAGTCATAGATCTAGAGACAACATCTCTTGATGCAAGATCCTTGGCTGTAGGAGCATATCGTTCCATAAAACGTTCACCTTCACTGTTTCTAAGGATACCACCTTCACCTCGGGATCCTGCAATTGTTTAATAGACAAAACACCATATATGAAAATGTCATTAAAAATCTCTATCTTGCAAGTAAATAGAGTATGTGGGACAAGATGCCAACCTTCAGTGATGAGACATCCGGCTCCATAAATACCAGTTGGATGGAACTGAACAAACTCCAAATCCTGCATACGCCGCAATAAGATAATAATATTATTACTATTAGCATACACATACGTTATGCACCACTTATCTCAAAACGAAATAGGTAGAATACCTGGAGTGGAAGACCAGCACGGGCAACCATGGCATTGCCATCTCCTGTGCATGTATGTGCTGAGGTTGCAGAGAAGTATGCTCTGCCATAACCCTGGGAAAAAGAGCAATCAGGTGAGTAAATTTGCACAACTGGAAAATTTCTGTGACATATAAAAACTAGCTCACCCCAGTGGCCAAAATTGTCTGTGCAGAGCGGAAACGATGCAGTGTTCCATCTTCCATGTTTAGTGCAATAACACCCTGGCAACTGCCTGCATATCAGATAGAAATGTAGTGTCAAATACTAACATAAACGACAATTACAAAGGAAAATAACTCCCATATACTTTACCATCACTAGCCATGAGCAAATCCAGAGCGAAGTATTCAACAAAGAACTGTGTGTTATGCTTCATAGCTTGTCCATATAAGGTATGCAAGAGAGCATGCCCAGTCCGATCAGCAGCACAAGCACAACGGTAGGCCTGACCACCTGATGGAAGAATAAAAAGAAAGCCAAACATGAGAAAAATCTACTAAAACAAAGTCAGAGAAGAGCATAGATGTACAAATCAAATGAGAGGATGAAAGAGCGAGCAAGAGGTTGTTAGTGAAAGTCACCTTTGCCAAAGTCAAGACTCTGACCACCAAATGCACGCTGGTAAATTTTACCCTCTTCAGTACGAGAAAAGGGCAGACCATAATTCTCAAGTTCAATCACTGCTTTTGGTGCCTCTCTACACATATACTGGATGGCATCTTGATCACCTACACAAAGAACAAAAGTAAATTATTAGTAGCTCAATGCACGAACAACTGAACCATAACAACAAGCAAGAGCAATAAGCTAATATACAAAAGAAAAGAGAGTTGCAAGAATACCAAGCCAGTCACTTCCTTTGACAGTATCATACATGTGCCATCTCCAATCATCTTCAGACATGTTTCCCAGTGCAGCATTAATACCACCCTTCACAGATTCCCACGTCACGTAAAACTCAAAATCTCAAAGAAACCAAATCGAATGGTAAAAACCAAATTTACCTGAGCAGCGACGGTATGTGACCGTGTGGGGAAGAGCTTGGTGATGCAAGCGGTGTTGAAGCCATGCTCAGATAATCCAATGGCCGCCCTAAGGCCAGCACCACCAGCTCCAACAACAACCGCATCATAGGTGTGATCTACTATCGTGTAATCACCTGTCTGCTGCATGATCAACAACATGGATACGATCAATTGCAATACTAAGACTCAACGGAAAACGGATTTTCATGGCGGACGAAACTATGACTACTGAATAAAGCAGACGCAGTGTTCCCTCTCGCAAAGATCGAAACGAAAAAGACTAAGAATCGGAAGAGAGATCTTACGGAACCGGTGGAGAGGAATCTAGAAAAGCGAGATCCAGAGATTGGTGTCCTTGAGGAAGGAACACGAAGGCTACGAGAGACGCAGCGCCACATCTTCTTCTTCTTCTTGAATCAACAAGCCGATCAGATTCTATGCAAATCCGTAGAAATGAAGATTGGTAGACGAAATCGTTTTTTAGTTTACCTGAGAACTCGCGAGCGGAGTGAGAGAAAGCCACCGAGGTGAGGTGCTTTAAAAAAGAAAAATGGAAAACGATGACTTCTTTAAATTCCGTTAATGCCCTTCCTTCTCACGATAACTACGCTTAAGCCGGTTTTCTTTGGGGAACTAAACTAAACCGGTTTTCTTTGGGGAACTAAACCACTCAATGGTTAGGCATTTTTTTCAGCTCATTTTTTTTAATCCAACAATGTAAGGGTTAACTTGATCTAAATGATAGAAATTTCTCATAGTCCTGAGAAATTGAATTTTCAACTTTGTAATCTGAGAAATTGAATTTTCAACATAATGTACATCTTTAGTAGATTCTAAACATCCAAATAGAGATTCACATGTTGATGCATTTTCCATGTTTATCATGTTCCTTTGGTCTATATTTATGTCTGTCACTTGTCATTCAAATAAAACTATTTTTGCATAAATTTCATAAGCATTGTCTTATAAACATCTGGATTGATCACAGTTGGATTTATAGAACATTTTCGATGTGGACTCGACTATCTTTTTCCAGTTATAGGGTTATAACTAGTCTATTATCCCGCATATAAACTCATGATTATGTTGGTTTACTCCAATAAATAATAAGTAGTTCATTACGTATATGTTTTACCATTATTTATTTTATTTATAAATGACAATTAGAAAATAAAATAAAAAAATTGAAAAAGAACAAAAACTTATACTTAAAAACTAAGTGTTATTCCGAAGAATTACGTCAAAACTAATTTTAGAGTTAAGACTATTTACACACAACAAATTTTTTTATGTTGTTGCTGAAGTTTTCATCGAGTAACATGTTCGCTGTGATTGGACTTAAGTGATTGTTTTTACTTCCTTCCAAATCATATTGTATTTTAATGCTCTGATTAAAATTTAAGTTTTTCATCACCATTAGAAATTTCGTTCTGTCGTCACCCGCGAAATATATGTTCAAATTAATTAAATAATCAGGTACAAAGAAACATTATAAACAAAATTATAGTTAAAATTATATAAATTAATAATGTTGAGATTAAGGTATTTTTGAGTTATTAGTTTTAAAATTTTATTTTTTGAGACTTTTTATTTTAGAATATAGTTTTTAAAAAGGAATAGTTGACTTTACTGTATGTCTGTATATATATTTAAAATTTTGAAATTTAACTTTCACACTATTTTTATTGTGTTATTTGGTGTCTATAAAATATGTTTATATATAAGGTTTTGGGTAGACCTGTATTCCTTTTTTTCATGCTTTAATTTGAAGAATCTTTTCAAACATGTATTTATGTAATCATTTTATTTCATCCTTCCATAAATAAATATTCTCCGTTCTTTATATTATGATTTAGCTTCATATTACTCGGATACGTAAAAAAGGATAATCGTGGACGGTTCTAATCCATTGTTAAGAAGCTTTTTGTGAGGAAAAGATTGGTTATAAATAACGAGAATGAGGATGATGAACATCAATTCCGTTGTCGTCCAGCGGTTAGGATATCTGGCTTTCACCCAGGAGACCCGGGTTCGATTCCCGGCAACGGAGCTTTTTTACATTTTTGAGTTATCGTTACTCAACTGGGCCTGATCATTTTCTTAATTGCCAAAATCCTACTACACAAACATATCATAACATTACCAAGTTCCAAACTTCAACTTAACTTACTCTCAAATTTCAAGAGGCATAAATAAATAGCCTAATAGCATAAATATCAGCATGTTTCCAAGGTTTCAAGTTGTTTTCGTAAGTTACAAAAAACTTCCGAGAGGCAGGCAAAAGTAACCGGTAATGTTCCGGAAAAAAAACACACATCGAAGTGGTTTTCAAAGAGTGACTCTTAACTGTTGAGTGAAGACAGCATCCCTCCAGAGCTAGACAAGACCACTTCCCAACCCGGACCCTTCACTGGAAAAGCTTCCTGTGCTTCTGTCTCGCCCGGTGAGGTAATCATCAGGTCACTCCGGTCAAGCAACCGGTCAAGATCCTCCTCGCTTATATCGGTTTGTATCAGTTTATCTTCAGCAGTTTCGTCATCCTTAAGCAACGCCAGTATGTCATCTTCCTGTGTATTTGTTTGGTTCACGCTTTTACTAAGGTGAATATGCTTTTAGGGTATATTAAAAAAATGATTTGGTTTCTGAGAGAAATTAAACCTCTAACGGTGTCGAAGACTTGGCACGTTCTTGATGAAACTGCCCTTTGCCAATAACCACATGTTCCAGCTTAAGCTTACTGTACGCTCGTTTCAGAACTCGGCCCTGCGCAAATGTCATAAACTCGTCTCAGTAGACGACTCAACAGCCTTACTGACCTGAGAGTAGAACCTGATTAATAGTTTTACCTCTATTGACTGAGCCGTCGCAAGCCTGTAAACATGAACCGGTTTCGTCTGACCAATTCTGTGGCATCTGTCCATGGCTTGCAAGTCCATTTGAGGGTTCTGGAAATCAGGCAACCATACACAGTTAGAGACCACCCGAAAGAGATAAAAAGACCAGGAAAATGAACTAATTTGGTTTTACCCAATCGCTATCATAGAGGATGCATGTATCTGCAGCAGTAAGATTAATTCCGAGTCCTCCAGCTCTGGTACTGAGAAGAAATATTCTGCAGTTGCTCTTCTCATCATTGAATTCTTGGATCTATTTCATGAGAGAGAGAGAGACCTTGTAGTTATTACATGGTTCAAATATTGTTATGATGCAATAGCAGCATAAGCACAAGACAAACCTGTCTTCTCCTTTCATCCAGCTTCACACTGCCGTCGATTCTGCAAACCTCAAACCCCTTCTCACTGAAGTAGTAATCCATAATGTCCATTATTTTTGTCCACTGGGAGAAGATAAGGACCTGTTCACATGGGGAAAACAAAGTGAAGGCCGGTCACATAGAAAATGAGCTATGCACCAGGGGCTTGTGAGTTGTAAAAAATCATACTCTGTGATTTTTGGCAAATAACCGAAGAAGCAATCTCTCCAGTAAGCGGAATTTACCGCACTGTCCCACAATATCTTCCAAAGGTGGGTAGAGATCTATGAAGAAAAGGAACATTAAACAAAATGGTGACATAAAATTTTTTGAACACATTTGTAGAAAGGCACACCGACATACATGAGCCATCTAGTTGCCCCACAAGAAGGTCAGGATGGTTGCAGTTCTTTCGAAGTTGAATAGCCAGATTGTTAAGCTTTCCCTTCCAGCCATGACCTGAAGTATTAGGGATGAACAAAGCAATCCAGAAAAGAGATAACTAATTGTAAAGCATAAAAACACACAAGGTAAAGTACCTCGGATAGTATCATCTATAATGTGTGCTTCCAGGGTGTGATTTACAAGATGTTCCTGGAACTTTTTCTGATGAGCCGTCATTGTAGCATAGATGATAATCTCTTTTTTTCGGGGAAGTGAGAGCTCCACATCACATTTCATTCGTCGGAGGATAAAAGGTCGTAGTATATTATGAAGCTTCGCAACAACCTAGCCAAAAAGTTACTCTCCTCATGACATATACATATACAATCAAAGAAATCTACTAAAATAAACCATAATTATTTATACTTGAGCTCTTCTTTTCTCTTCTCCTTCTTCCTTAGTTGCTTCATTATTGTTCTTACCAGAAAAATCAAACCTATAAAGTACTCAATTTATCAGCTGGATACTTGAAAATGAATCAATGTTTAAAAGATGAAGCTATGGATAACAGTAGAAAAGGACCGTGATCGTACCATGATTCAAATTCGTCATGTGATGCAAAGATGTCAGGCAGAATGAAATTCAACAGGGACCAAAGTTCAGACAAATTATTTTGCAGAGGTGTTCCTGTAAGCAGAAGTTTGTTCTCCATATTCAAGTATCCCAGCTCCCTCAGCAGTTTACACTTGTGGTTTTTCAACCTGTGACCCTATAAGATTAAAGAAAGAAAAAATAAGTTACAAGGAACATCTTGACGATACAAACTCATGTGCACGGACACTAGTCAATAAGGAAAATTACCTCATCAATCACAACATACTTCCATGGATAGTGCCGCAGATTCTTTTTAGCATCATTCATAGCAACCTCGTAAGAAGTTATGACTATAGGGAACTTCGGACAAACAGTTCTGGGCATGTGCTTCTTCCTGAGCTCATCCCTTTCTTTCTTATCTCCATGGTAAATGATTGCATTGATGGAAGGCGTGAACCTATTCAACAAGATATAAAAAAAAAATCAACCCCACAGCTTGACATATATATATATAAACACGAAAGGTCAAGAGAGTACCTAGCGATCTCATTCATCCAGTTTGAAAGAGTAGAGAGTGGAGCAATTACTAGATATGGACCATCCAACCCATTTCCTTTCAGGTGTGATAGGAAACCAATGGTTTGAATTGTCTTTCCAAGTCCCATTTGATCAGCTAAAATTCCATTTAAACCATTTTGCCACAGTGATATCAGCCACTTGACACCTTTGAGCTGATAAGACTTTAACTTTCCGCCAGTCAGAAGAGGAACTAGTTCACTCTGCTCCTTCATGAGTCTTTCTTCCTCTGTCAGATCCGAGTTGGCAGATTCACGGCCTTCTTTGGATCTTGAAATCATAGCAGCAACAGCTTTCTTAGCCTTCATCTGAATGAAGAACAAAGCATCCAACATTAAAAGTAAGTTGATTTTCTGAACAAGCAGAAAATCACAAAATATATCCAGCATGAGAGTATCTGTAGTTTATAAAAGGAACTAACACTATCGCCCTGAGGAGCAGCCTTTCTTTTACGACCACGACCTTTCTTCTCGGGCTCAGGCTCGGCATATTGGGTTTCACTTTCTATCCCATTCTAGCAAACCACAAGTAATCAGTTGAAGAAAACCGACACTCATAATAACCAACAAGAAAAAGGGCAAAAGGAAGATTTTTACTTTGGTGATATCCTCCATTTTCTCAAGGAGGAACTCAGAGTAGAGCTGGGTTTGCGTCAAGAGCTCATCAAGTTTAGTAAACTGGGTATCGTTGAGATCAGGAGCTTCACCAGACCCAGCAGCAGATTTAGCATTATCTTCATCTTCCCGAGTTTTGAGCAGCTGCTCTTCTTCCTGAGCCATGGCCTCTGAGATAAGAGACGAATCTCCATTCTTGGCTAAAAGTATCTCTTCCTCTACAACAACACTAGCAGTTTTCTCTTCACAGTTTTCCTTCAAAACAAGGCCCAAATCAGGTAATGAAAGTAAATACACATTTACAGAGAACCAAAATCAAAAGTGGAAAAAGGTAAAACAAAAAGCTTTAAAGAAAAAAAAAAATCTCGAACCCTAAGAATCAAGAGCAAACCTCATCACTTAGAACAGAAGTGGGAGAGTCGCCGGAGCCATCTTTTTCCGTTTTGCCGTCGCTGGCCATTTCCGAAGCCCTAAAAATCCGAAAGTAAAAATCAACGGAGATAACAAATGCTTTCAAAATACAAACCATACCACAACAAGCATTCATACACAGATTCGGAAACCCCCCCCCCCCCCCCTCGAAACAGAACAGCGAGGAGGCGTTAAGGATCAGAACATCGCCGGAAAACAATGGGAGAAGTTGTGAGATACTTACGGAGTGTTTTTTGTGGAGTGCAGACTGGCCATCGGAGAAGAAGAAGGATATTTTCCGGTAAAGAAACAACCCCAAGCGGCGGGAGAAACCACCACCGAACACTCTCTCAGTCGCTTTCGGAGAGCAAATTTCAAAACGAGTGTGTATAATGAAAAGACGCACTGTCACAGTTTTTCGATTTTTCTATTAGTTGGAAGCAGCGCCTACGGGCGGGAAGAATGTAATGACTCTTTTACCCCTAGTTTGTCCCTAAGAGCATGTTTATAGGCATATCTTAAGAGATCTCTTAAGATTAATTAGTAATAAATAATCCCAATTAAGCAGTAAAAGCGGAAGGCGCGTCTCTTAATTAAGAGAACGAAGGCACGTCTCTTAATGCCACGCGTCGGGCGTTGATTGGAGAGAAGAACGGTCCGCGTAAAAAAATTGAACCGTCTCTCTTTCTCGTTCTCTCTCGTTTCTTCTCTCCTGCGACGGCGATTGCGATGGCGATTTCATCTCCGTGGGTTGTTCTCGTCGAAGAAACGGCGTGGCTCGCTGATTCATCTCGACGAAGGGAGAAGGCATCGTCTGAATCCGGTGCTGTCCTCGACGAAGCAAAACGGCTTGATCTCTGTTGGATTGTCTCTCGGGTAGGAAGAAAAACGGATGATGGTTATGCGATTCGAAAGGTAAAGATGTGTTTATATGTTTTAAAGTTTGATTCAATCATGCATGTCTTTTATTGTGCTTGTTCATCGTCGTTAACCTTTTCAATCCTCTGACTTCTGAAATTATTTTTTTGTCTTTGTATCCTGAGGTGGAATGATCATGAGGCGCGATGAAGGCAAGACCACTCTCTTTGTGTGACCAAACCCTAGTATTGTTCATAGAGGTAAATTGTTCAACTTTGATCTTTTTAATTGTGTAAAGCGTTTGTCTTTGCTGTCATGAATATGATTTGTTTGATTGTAATTGAATAAGCATTGCTTATATTCTTTTCATTGTATTGTCAAACTCTTGTTGATTTGTACTCTTCTTTGAAATGAATTAACTCTCTGTCTGAAATGAATTGATGGTTTGCTCTGTCTTTAGTCTTCTATACGTTTGATGGTTTGTCATTGCTCTGTCTTTACTCTTGTACTCTAGTTTGAAATGAATTAACTATCAGAGTATCGTTGATGGTTTGTGAGTATTGTTGTCTTTGCTCTGTCTATGTTCGAACTGAAAGGTGTTAGGTTAGGTATTAATTACTTGTTTAAGTGGTTAGTGTGAGTTAATGGTAGTTGTGTGATGAATGTTTGTAGATAAATGTCTACTCGGTTGTGGTTGGTTGTGATCAATGCGTATGCATTGATCGATCCTTCTCTTCTTCTCTATCTTCTATAAAACAATCCTTCTTCTCTATCTTATGTCCATCTCAAACCGTGTTTGCCTTTATCTCTTTTACAATTTTTCATCTCTCTTTCTTTTGTTCCATCTCTCTTCCTTGAGCTTCATTCTGATATGGATTCTTATCCATCTAGCCAGAGCTCTAAATTTGTGGCACTACTTAATAGTCAACAAACCATTTCATTCGGTAATTATGAAGATAGTGTCTCACTATCTTCATCACAACCTCTCTTTCCAAACACTTCACTCCCCGAAGATGGTGGAGAGACTGCTACAGAGCGAAGAGAACGACGCAAGTGGACACCTAGTGATGATATTTTACTAATCAGTTCGTGGTTAAACACGAGTAAAGATCCGGTCGTCAGCAACGAGCAGAGGTCAGGGACTTTCTGGACTCGAGTAGCAGCATACTTTGCAGCGAGTAGTCAAGTTCCTGGACTAGAGCAGAGAGAAGCTAGTCATTGCAAGCAAAGGTGGCACAAGATCAATGATCTTGTTTGCAAATTCTGTGGAGCTTATGAAGCTGCAAGCAGAGAGAAGACTAGCGGGCAAAATGATAATGATGTGCTCAAATTAGCTCACCAAATATTCTACACAAACCAAAAGAAAAAGTTTACCCTCGAACACGCGTGGAAAGAGCTACGAAACGACCAGAAATGGTGCGAGCTTGCCACTGCTAAGAAAGACGCTACGTCTAAGAAGAGGAAGTGTGATGATAGTGCAGATTCATCCAGTTCTCAAGCTACTGAGAACAAGCGTCCCCCGGGTGTTAAGTCCGCAAAGGCAAGTGGTAAGCAGAGTGTGGCAGAGGAGAATAGACTCAATGCGTTTCAGAATATGTGGAAAATCAAACAAGCTGATATGGAAATGAAAGAACGGTTGACTAAGTTGGCTTTGCTTGACAGTCTTATTGCGAAAAAAGAACCTCTCTCAGAGTTTGAAGAAGCCCTGAAGACTAAGCTGATACAAGAGTGTCTGTCTAATTAGTTATGTTATGTCTTCTTGCATTGTTATCTTGCTTAAGTTATGTTTATGTTTATGTTTTCTTGCTTAAGTTATGTTTCTGTTTCTGTTTATGTTGAATGTTTCTGTTTCTGTTTCTCACTTAAGTTATGTTGAATGTTATGTTTCAGTTTTAAGTTTGTTATCTTGCTTAAGTAATGCTTTCTGCTTATGTCTTAACTCTTACGAGGCTAATGTTTCTTGTTCGTTGTGATGCAGGCAGAAGATACAGACGTGGAGTCAGGAGAGTGTAGACTCAGGTGACTAGAGTCACGAGACTTTTGGATGTTTCTGTGTCTGGCCAAATTATTATGTTTCATGCTTATTTGTAGAGTCACGAGTCTTGTAATTATATATCACGAGTCTTGTAATTATGTATCACGAGTCTTGTATGTTTGTAGAGTCACGAGACTTTTGTATGTTTATAAATATATACAACTCTCTTCATTCCCTCCATCTTATAAAATATACAACTCTCTTCATTCTCTCCATCTTATAAAACATACAACTCCCACAAACAATTTCATGGCATCTTCATCTCATAACAATGTCGAGATGTCAATGGATGGAATGTTCAATCAATATTTTGATGAAACATTTGAAAATCTGTTTAATCATTATGGTGATCAAGAAGACGAAAGGTCGACAAGAAAGAAACGAGTTTTTATTGAAAGAAATCGTGAAGAAGGTCATCTCCGGTTATGGAATGATTATTTCAGTGAGGATCCAACATATCCTGAAAATTTATTTCGACGCCGCTTTAGAATGAACAAGCCATTGTTCATGAGTATTGTTGATCGCCTCTCCAATGAAGTTCAATTCTTTCGTCAAAAGAAAGATGTTACCGGAAGGCTTGGTCTCTCTGCACTTCAAAAGTGTACCGCGGCTATTCGTGTGTTGGCATATGGTTCTGCGCTTGATGCGGTCGACGAATACCTCCGGCTCGGTGCAACGACTGCTCGGTTATGTGTGGAAAATTTTGTGGAAGCAATAATAAATTTGTTTGGCGATGAGTACCTAAGAAGACCAACAGCGGATGATCTTCAACGTCTACTTCATATTGGAGAGCTTCGTGGATTTCCCGGGATGATAGGAAGCATCGATTGTATGCATTGGGAGTGGAAGAATTGTCCCACTGCTTGGAAAGGTCAATATACTCGTGGTTCGGGAAAACCCACAATTGTTTTAGAGGCGGTCGCTTCATATGATCTATGGATATGGCATGCGTTCTTTGGACCTCCAGGTACCTTAAATGATATCAATGTCCTTGATCGCTCACCTGTTTTTGATGATATAATAAATGGTCGAGCTCCACAAGTCAATTTCTCGGTCAACGGAAGGGAGTACCATTTGACTTACTATCTCACTGATGGTATTTATCCGAAATGGGCAACTTTTATCCAATCGATTCCAATTCCACAAGGACCGAAAGCAGTTTTGTTTGCTCAACGTCAAGAAGCTGCCCGAAAAGATGTCGAGCGTGCTTTTGGGGTCTTACAAGCTCGATTTGCCATTGTAAAAAATCCAGCACTTTCTTGGGATAAAGGCAAGATCGGGAAGATTATGCGAGCATGTATCATACTTCATAATATGATAGTAGAAAACGAACGAGATGAACACACTCAATATAATGTTTCAGATTTCCAACAAGGAGAAGGCAGCGGAAGTTCACATGTTGATCCCACCTATTTTACAGATATCCCTACAAATATCGCAAATCAGATGGGTGTTCGAACAAGAATTCGTGATAGACAAGCACATCTACAACTGAAAGGTGATTTGGTTGAACATATATGGCGTAAATTTGGACGTGATCAAGACAACAATTGAGCTTCGATGTCTCTTTCAATTTATTATCGTTTATTAGAGTAATCTTTGTTTTAAAGTTTAAATGTTTTTATTTAAATATATGTCTAAAATGTTATGTTTAACTTTGTTTTATTTAATAAATAAATTTTATCTTTTTAAAATTTTTTGTAATAAAATATTTTAAAAGTTAAGAACCTTAGTTAAGAAACTACTAATAAATCAATATAATTAAGTGTATCTTACCAAAGTTTCTTAGCTTAATAATAATAATAAAAAATATGATAGGTCCCACTTAAGAACCATCTAAGGGGTTTACTAATAAACATGCTCTAATACACGATTTTGGTTATCTGTATGATAATAATGTACAAAAACAAAGTATAACACACAGCTAATGGTTATGGGCATTGTATACTTTATTGACTGAATTTTATATAAATTATTACATCGAATAACCCAGGCAGAGAATCCTGTATATTAATCACTAAGTTTTAATCTAATCCTAAATCAACCAGTGGTTATATAATAAAACGATGATTAAGTTTTTTTTAAAACACATTGTCAGACGAAAACAAAACAAAAGAGTATCATGACACACTGACACACACAAGTTTATTGTTTATGGCTACGGAAGAAAATAACGTCAGCCATGAGATCCATAATAACGCGACTTAGAACGCTCTGACCGCTTGTACTCACGATCATCATCATAACGGTATTCTTCTTCCTCCATTCGCCCATAACAGTCATCGTAGCGGTCTTGGTCACCTCCTTGCTCCTCCTCCTCCTCACGCTCATCATAATGGCGACTTGAACGTCTACGTTCTTCGTAATAGCCACGACCTTCCTCTGACTCTCCTCTCCTCTGCTTCGACCCACCTCTCTCACGACATCTTCCACCATCGTCATCTTCATACTCGCCGCTCTCGTACTCCCTTTCCCTTTTCCGACTCCGCTCACGATCGTGGTCCCGTCTATCTCCTCGGTCACGCCTGTTCTCTCTTTCTCTATCCCTACCTCGGTCCCTGTCTCTGTGGTGCTTATGGCTCTCTCTCGGTCTATCACGAGATTTCTCACTGCATCCGACACACAATCAGGCAAAACAAAATGAATGAAAAACTACAAGGCTTTTGTAAGAAAATTAGCTTACCGGTCTTCACGAGCTCTAGCTTCCTCGGAGCGGGATGACCTTCCTTGCGGTGGTGGTGGTTGTTGTTCCTCATCGCCACCAATCTTATCACCAGGAACTCTGCTTGTACCAAGTCCACCACCAAGCCTACGAGGACGCCAGTTCGGGACTGTTCTACCTCTCTCTACATCAACCATCACTCTTCTACCATCAATCTTCTTTCCATCACCCTGTTTGTATGCCACTAATAAGACACAACAAGCTTTACGTCAGCAAAGAAAAATAATATATTGAACAGAGAACAACACTACAAAGAAGGTTTCCCGCACCTTTCATGTCACGAGTGTTTAAGTACTCAATGAAGGCATAGCCTTTGGGTTTATTGATTTGCTGATCAGTCACCAAATGAACCTGAAAAATTAAAGATATAAAGAAATCACAAACTCTGCGAGAACTAAAACCAGTATTCAGATACGTTGTATTACATGTCAAAAAAGTACAGGTAACCTTTTTTCTTAACAGGCTTGCACATCATCACCACATCAAGAAATGGCGGGAAATTGGATTCCATGGCAGGTCTAACGACCCCTTACCAGGGTTTTAACACTTTTATGAAATTCACAATTCATATGTATATAATGGACATATTTACCGATCATCTCAAGAGTAGCTGACAATACTTTTGCTATCCTTTAACTCCAGATCACAAACGTTTAAGGAAAATTGTTAAAAATTCAAAAAAAGAAAGAGAAGAGTTGCTGTACTCCCTACTTTAGTTACCGACATTGTTTAACATCCAGTGTAGGATGAATCATCTTCTTAGGAACCAGGATAGGAAAAATGGGGACAAAATATTTCTAAGTAGCTTACCAGGATGGGTTCCGAGAAATATATATCTCGGACACTATGAAACCTGTGAGCGTCCAACCCTCGGTATAGTAGTAACAAGAATATACATATATATCCTTTGGAAAGACAAGTCAAAATGTGAAAGATACCTGATCTATACCTGATCCTATAGTTGACTTGCCCCGGAAAAATCTCAACCTCACCATGGAGCAACGGGTTTGTGAAATTTACAAGATACGGAGCGGCATATCTTTTACTACTTACATTATTTTAGCAAGTTATGAGAAAAGCCCCAGTGGCAAAACATGGCAAATTCAGAAACATCTCGACCTCTGGTCTCAAAGGAAAAAGTTGTGCGTAAAAATTCAAAAACCTATACACCTCTGAACGTAAAACCAAACATATTTCAAAGAGAACATGAGAGCGAGCAGCCATCTCATAAATTCTTACCGAACCTGCTAGGGAATGCTCAGATATAAATACCTGCTTAATTGGCCCATAAGCCTCAAACTCCCTTTTAATCTTACTCTCAGAGGACTCGTAGTTCTGCAAGAAGACAAGAGGAGCATAAAGTCAAGTACTACAAAGAAAAACACACACACCTGTCTATGATGGTCATTTCAACAGGCAGTGGGATTCCACTTACAAGTCTGGCAACAAACAGTGTCTTGTATGGATCTCCAGAAGCATTGGCATCATTATTGGGATCATCTGACAGACAAAAAAAATATCAAACTGTAACTTCAAAGTCACCAAAACAAAGCCTGGATATATTAATTATACAGTGGAGAAGAAGTTTACAGTTCTTTAGGTCCTCTGCAGCCTTTTCAACACCTTTCTTCAGTCGTGACTTATGAATTCTCTCCCTTTTTTGTGCCTGGTGGTCCAAAATAAAACAAAGATAATAAAACTATATACATCACTGAAATTAGCATAACAGAGAGAGAGAGATTGAGATGAAAGCATACAGGTGTTTCAAATTCAGGCTTAGGTGGAGCATACTCTGGATCTCCAGGTTCAGCAAAGTGACTCACAAATTGAGCCATGCCTAAGAAAAATACACACACAAGGGACAAAGAAGATATTATGAGTGAAGGTTAAGTAGAAATCAGAAGCAAAGCTCGCAAACCTGTATAAGGAGGGCATTTTCTCTTCTCAGGTGGTGGCTGGAACTCCAAGGGCGGTCGTGGCTCAAAGAGCTTTAAAAGATTGGGTGTCAAGCCTGTGGGATGGCTTTGACCCATCTGCCAAACAGCAAGAGATCATATTAATTTTCTAATTCTTAGATGCGATCCACGTTACTAGCATGGGATCAACAATAGTAAAATATCAGTAAGATTCGGAGATAATAGTATATGATCTATAAGAAATTGAACGAGTTGATGAATCCATCGACAAAGACTATACTGGAACACAGTAACCAAATTCGTATCATATAACCTTAATAAAGCAAACGAGAGCAAAATCGTTGAAGAACAAAAGAGACGAACCAGCTTAAGCTGAAGAACATTGGATCGGTTCTGAACCTTAGTGCGTGTCTGTACGGCGGCGTTTTGGTTACGCATGAAAGGATCGTTCAAGTCCCCCATGGTGAAGATGGTCGACCGGAGGAGCTCAGCTAGGCATAAACGAAGGTTGTTGAATAAAATATAGGTTTTGTTCTCATGTCAGGGTTTTACATTTTGTTTGCCAATAACAAATTAAATTATATAAAATTGAATTTGGGTATTCGGCAAATTGGGCTGAGCTAAGAGCAGAATATATATATTTATAATCCAAAACAAATAAAAAAAAGATATTACCTTTCAAAGCCCAAAAAGAAAAGAAAGTTACTCAAAAATTTTGGTCTTATATAGCGAAATCATTTATGCCTCTCGAGTGGAACGAACCGAATACAATAACACTAATCATGGACGTAGTTTTTGGAGGAAGGACGATGTCATCTTCATGACATGAAGTATATAAGTATGGTGACGCCACGCCGGGCGGCGACTACACTACCTTTGATAAAGCTCCGGCGAATTAAGAAAACACACACAAGAAGCCTATTTCAATCGACGACTGCTTCGTTTGGAGGATGTTTGGGTCGTTCTTCCTTTGTCTGCAAGTTTCAGAGTCTTTGTCAATTCCCGTACGTTCTGCAAATATACAGAAAAAACAGAGATTACGGTTAAAGACAGCTTTGACACTCAATGTAGAAAAATACATTATGAGATTTTGAGGCTCTGCGGCTGCGGCGGATCGATCGATGCTTGCTTACAGCTGTCTTAAAAGCATCAATGAACTAAGAAGCTAAGATCGGTTAGAGAAAAGAAAGCTTGCTATGTATTTTTACTATTTAAGATTATCAAGATCAACCGCATGGGAGTGGATAATATAAACCAGACCAATGCACAGAGAAGAGAATACTACTAACATTTTAAGACGGAGGAAAGAAGCAGAACATCCAAGCAATTACTAGATCTCTCTATAAATAAAAATGCAGACAAAAAATCCACATTATCCACCTAATTAAACTGTAAACAGATACCATTACATTGTAAAATACAAAGTGATAATCATGTAGAGGGCAGAAGCAAGTAAAGTCCAAACACCCTACCCGAAACATGTAATCTTTTTACTACTTACTTGATCACTGTAGCTGTTCAAAAACTAACGTTCTTAGGCCAAGAATGAATAGAAGATGAAGCTTATCTACTAACAACTGTTACATTACTATACTAATCTAAACCCAGTTTAAAGCATCCACTATCCATAATACATGACACAAACCGTAACTAGTTTTGCTCATTTCAGTTAAAGCCTCTCGTCAATCTTCCAAATCCAATGGCTCATTGTATAAGCAGAGCAAATCAGAATGAATCTAAGAACCATTATGAGTAAACATCTGTGGAAAGTTGTTAGAGATTCTCACCGTAGAATGCACGGGAGGCGGATCTATGACGACGGAGCGAATAGACATCCTAGCGATCTCCGAAATGGCAGCTTCAACCACATCAGACGCATCACTGGTAAGCTCCTCGTAAGCAGCCTCGAACGCCTCCTGCCAAAACCTAGGCAACCTGATACGACGGCCATTGTTATACACATCCCACATGTGCTTCACCACTTTCTCCCTCTCCTCCATTTCCTGATCTCACACACATCAAACCCCCATAAACCAAAACCAACCACTCAATCCGAATCACAAAAGGAGATTATTATTATTAAGGAAGGAGATTACTCACGAGAACATCGAGATCCTCGTGGATCGGAAACACCAGATCGTCGGTGAAATGGCTAATGTTCCCGGCTGACCACCGGAGATTCACGGTGCCAGTGAGCATTGACCAGAAAGCGAGGAGCAGAATCGCGGCTAAGGCCCAAAACTTGTAACGGCCTTTCGCGAAGAGCGCGGAGTAACCGCTTTCCTTCTTGACGTTCGACGCGGCGGAAGAAGTGCTGCTGAGAGGTAAGGTGTCGGCATCCTTCATTGGATCGGAGACGGAACAAAGTGTTGTTGAATCTGTAAATATTAGCGTTGTTCCGTTTCTCTTCCTAATCTGGAAAGTGTGAATGAGATAAAAATGGTTTGTTTATATATAAATCCTTAAACTATAATTAGACCCTTCGTTTGTAGTATATTTTAAGGACCGACACTATTAACGAAAGTGTAACTACATATTTTAAGTGAAGTGATTTGTTTTGAGCTTGATTAATTTAATGAATTTGGTTACCATCTTAAGAGAAGATTTAGATCCATGAAAAGGAAGCTCTTAATTATTAAATAAGTTGTGAATATAAAATTATTGTCACATGCTATGAAAAACTACAAATTAATATACTCGTTTTTTCGTTTTTATGATAAAAGTGGTTGAAAACATGAGATTTATAAAACTATACATATTTTTCAACATCTTGTTTACTGTAAATCAGTTTAGTTTAGTGAATCTAGGCGTCAACAAAAAAAACTAGAACCAAACTATAATTGAACCGATATATATATAACCAAAATGAAATCTTCGAATATTTGAATGTTATGTATTTATATATTTGAAGCAATCGAATTAAAACGAAACTATATTGAGAACTAAACAAATACTCAAATAAATAAATATATCAATTATGTCAATATAATATAATTAAATACATATTTGAAATTTAAAAATCTATTAAAAATATATAAAATATATAAAAACTAAATTATTATTTAATTTAAATTATCCTAATTATCCTAAATAAATAAACCAAAAGCATATGAGAATCATTTTTTTCTATGTATTTCTGGTTCATAGATTTACTATTCAAACCGTATCAAACCTAAAATTATTTGAATCAACCTCAAATCAAAATAATAAGATAGTAAATGGATCTTTTAACCCGTTATCTGAATTATCTGATACCCGAAATACCTGAACCAAATTTATATTTAAAATGTAGACATGTTAAATCACAATATTAATATAGAACCTTCTAATATAATTGTTCATCTGTATCCACTTTTTAATACTTAACACAAATCTTAAATGTGCCGACTTAGTTGATATATTAAAAACTAACGAGGAAATAATAAAATAGGAGTAAACGAATGATAAGTACAATTAAAGAACAAAATTATTTTCCAATCTGCAAATTGGCCGGGGGACGAAAATGATCCACCGAGAGACCCCATACGTTAAAATCAACTTCTTCGATCCGCCACTTCTCCGTCATTTGCCTCCGGTGATTTGCCGATGCTTCACCGTACCGAAACACCGTAACCGATGTCATTCCGCCGTGAGCAATGTTCACATTATCCACGTACCTATAATCATCCATCACCGATTCAGCGCTAGTCTCCCAGAAAACGTCACCATCCTTTGTCCGCATACTGAGAAGCCGCGAGTCCTCAAACTGAATCAAGAGTCCCGACCTTTGGCTAAAGTAACCCCATATCGTATGATGAATGATCTCAAAATTTGAACCGCTTTGTGCCTCTCTAATCGCTGGACTTGTCTCCAGTTTTAATATAAAGCAATCCTCACCGTTGATGATCTTCTCTCCGATGCATGTAGCGTCTAGAAACAAATTTGCCGTTGATCGAGGATCTAAACCCTAGTAACAACAAACCACAGGTTCAACATATCACAAGAAAAATAAAACATACCATGAGAACTACGGTTATAAATTCTATCCAGCTTCACTTTCTTATTTGTCTCGATTTGATCCAATATTCAAAGAAACACAAATATTAAAAATTAATATTCGTTAAAAATAAAATAAATTATAAATACTAACAAAATTTAGGAATTGATATCCGATCAGTTTTGATCTTACACAAATAGATGTAGATCTTTAACTAAATGTAGATTTTTAAATATATAATTTTATATAATTAGTTACAAAAGTACTAAATTAAAGAAAAATATAAAATCTTTATAAAAATCTATAATTTTAGCATTTATTTTATAAAAAAAATTATAAGTCATATAGTTTCATTAATTTTTACTTCCTCTTTTATATTATGTAACAAAAAAAATAAAAACAAAATTGTATAATATATATTTTTATAGTTACTTACACTAAACAAAGTAAATAAATATTCATAAATATTTGTAACTATTTATAAATTTTTAGGATATTTGGTAAACCAAATATTCATATATTTTTTTAAGCTAAGTAAATCGCTTGCCAACCTAACGAGAAGTACATTAAAATATTATAATTAACTAAACCGGAATTGTACCTGTAAAAACCGACGGAGAGGTCTCGGCGTCCCGGTAGACGCGGGTGTTTGTTGGTTAGAAGAATGCCGCCACGAAAGCCGACCGTTACTTCCACAAATGACTTTACAGCCAGAGACAACGAGCTCCAAACACCAGAGATCTGGATCCTTCTGCCACAACACAAAACCACCCATCTCGTCACTGCTCTTGAGATTACCGACAGAATCATCTCCTTGATGAAACTCCGACGCTGTCATCTTCACCTGTCCGGTGACGCACATACTGTTCACTGCGTTTAACGCCGCTGGTCCTCCTGTCGCCGCTATGTACTGTTGCACTATATATTTTGCCGTCGAAGCTTGCTGCATGCATGCAGTCAAATATTAATGTGATTAGATCAGTTAAATTAGATTTGATTCGGTTATTTCATAGGATTGATAGAGAGATGAAAAACATAAACGTAAAGAGGCTTTTGTATGAGTTTCTTAATTTTCAAGATACTTCTCCTTTAAAAAAAATATTATTTTTGGTGAAAAACTTTCGGTTAGAGACTACCACTGAGAATGCTCTTAATAAACCATTTCGTTTTTTTATGACTTTGTGATTATGTTAAATAGTTTTAGAATGGTGAACCATCTTGTTTTTTTCTTGTTTTTTGCAGGCTTAAACTCTACATCTTTTTGTATTTTTTTTTCAATGATATTTACAATTTAGCAAAAAAAAGAAAAAAAATTGATTGTGGGATATTGAGATTATTACTTACGATGGAAGAATCTTTGACAGGCTTATGAACGGAGTGACCAACTTGAACTTGAAGAGGTATAAGAGGAGAACCAACGAGATAGAGAAGGAAACGAAGCTCGTTGATACGAGCAGCGATCAACGGTTGAGACCATTTATCGGAGGTTTGAGCTTTCATCCACGTCATCATATTCTGGCACCGCAAAGCAGGGTTATTGCCCATACCGGAAAACATCTCCTCCGGTATCGGAACTTCCAAAACCGTCTCCAAACCATCGTCTTTGTCTATGTTGGGACACAGCTTCCTCATGCACTTGCCACTCCTTCGATTCTTCTTCCTGTTCTTACGTTTTTCTTTTGTTCTATGAGCGATCGATTGAACAAAACCTACAAATGGTTCAAAGATTGTCAGCACGCCTGTATTTCATCAAACCTGATCCCTCTTTGTTTTTTCTATTTTCTCTATTTTTGGGTCGATTTAATTAATTGATTCCTAATTTTTGTAATTTCGTTCATCTTTTTACTTGTTTTAAAGGTCTTCCCGTTGATAGTTATGGTTCTCCTTTGTTTTAGCCTATTTTAATTGAAGTTACCTTTAGTTTTCTATAGTCTCGTCGTCTTTAATTAGCATTAGCATTGTGTTCTTGATAACAATACACAAGTAATATGCATGTCATGCTCATGCCATACATATTTAACTAAGGCTTTTCTATTCATATTTTGTGTTTTTTTTTCTTGTGAAAATTGAGAGGACGAAATAATATTTTAAAATTTCAATAGCCTTTGTTTGTCCTCGTCTTTAGGATTTGGTCTATAATATTAATCTTTGTAAAAAGAATAATATATATATTTCCTATTTTTATGCTATTCAAATGGGATTTGTTTTTCTACTTATGGAGTTGGATTAATAACATTTCACTGTTTACGGACAAGTTGTAATCAATGTGTACGGATAAAGTGGATACAACTAATACTTACCAAGATCATCAAGCAACAATACAAGATTTTTCAAATTTAAGCATGATTATCTCTCTATTGAGACACTAATTGAAAATTTGGAAGACTATTGGTAAATAGGCCAAGAATCTCTGAAGCCCATTAATAGGAAGGACCAATTTTTCAAGTTGACAAAGCTAATAGAGTATACCAATTGGGTCACTCACATCAGTCACCAGCTAACCGGCGAACGAACAGGCCAGATAATACCTTAAATTCCAGTTTTGCCCTCAAGAGCTAGCGGCTGCAGATTAAGGAGAGGAGGTGGGTTGGTAATAAGAAGGAGCTTTTGAGAAGTGGTAGGTTTCACTTTCTTCAACCGTAAAACCTAATTCCTTGCGTAGAGAGAGTGAGTTGAAGAATCTCTGTTTAGTTTTACCTTTTTATCAGGGTTCGTCGTTGATAGTCTGGTGATGATTCGTCTAGCTTCGTTTCCGTTTTGGTTTATATATGGAAGATTAAAGGATGTTTTCTAGGTTGTTACTGTTAATCATCATAATAAAACATTGGTTTATTTTTTCAGATATGTCAGCGACTGCTTTCTCAAGATTAAACCCCATTTCTCAATTTGGGTTTCTTCAAGTAGCTGCGAAAAGCAACAAGACCTTCTTCTCCCTTTCCGGTGCTCAAAGGAGATTGTTTTCCGATTCCGTAAGGAGACGAGGAGGAGCCATGGCTACTTCTGGTTCTTTGCCAGTGTTTGGAGACGCCTGCTTGGATGATTTGTTCACAGCTTTTGCTAATAATGGTTTAGACTTCACTAAGAAGCCTTCAACTGCTGCTGCTGGTGTTGCTAGCATGAGACTTGGGAGGAAGAGAGAGCTGATGAAGAACCGATTGGTCTGTCACTATTCTAGCATTGGTCCACTCGACAAGACTCGTTCACTCTTTGGGGCTTTGTCCAAGACTATTCATACATCATCATCATCTTCTACTCTCTGTTTCTCGGCTCATGAGTTGTCTACTTCTCAAGACTCTGAGCTTTCAGGTTCTCCACCACCAACTACTACATCTCCTAAGTAAGTTTTTGTAAATCTTTTTGTTAGTTATTCTTTTTTTATTTTTTTTGTTAGTTACCTCGATGATTCTAAGTTTTTGGAGTTTAACTTTATATTTTTGAGATAGGTGTCTGAAGCTAGTGTCTGGTTCCTATTATCTCCCACATCCTGAGAAAGAAGCTACAGGTGGAGAAGACGCTCACTTTATCTGCGAGGAAGAACAAGCTATTGGTGTTGCTGATGGTGTTGGCGGTTGGGCTGAAGTTGGTGTCAATGCTGGCTTGTTTTCTCGCGAGCTAATGTCTTACTCAGTATCAGCTATCCGAGAACTGGGTAAGGGTTCTTTTATTGACCCGTTAATGGTGTTAGAGAAAGCACATTCTCAAACCAGAGCTCAAGGCTCCTCCACTGCTTGTATCATCGCTTTGACAGACAAGGTAAAGTATTGCTTGTGAAGGAGTGAGTTGAGTGAACAAAAAACGTTTTGTTTTAAAATGGTTTCTTCTTCTTCTTCTTCTTACAGGGATTACACGCTATTAATCTGGGAGACAGTGGATTCACGGTGGTTAGAGATGGGACCACGGTGTTTCAGTCACCGGTTCAGCAGCACGGATTCAACTTTACTTATCAGTTAGGGACTGGAGACAGTGGTGGCGATTTGCCTCACTCCGGTCAGGTCTGTTCTCCTCAACTCTCTTACTAAGACTTAAAGCCACTTTAGGACATATTTTCAACAGCACCTCTAACAGGTGTGAGAATTTGAAATAGGTGTTCATGATTGATGTGGAGTGTGGAGATGTGATTGTGGCGGGAACGGATGGTGTGTATGATAATCTCTACAACGAAGACATCACAGGAGTGGTGGTTAGTTCGGTTAGAGCTGGATTAGACCCGAAAGCCACGGCTCAGAAGATTGCGGATTTGGCACGTGCGAGAGCGTTAGACAGAAAACGGCAGAGTCCATTCGCAACCGCTGCGCAGGAGGCTGGCTACAGGTATTACGGAGGAAAGCTTGATGACATCACTGCCGTTGTCTCCTATGTAATAACACCACCAGCTTAAGACCCAATCCCGCCAAAGATCTGTCCTTTTCTATTTAAATTTTGTAACGGTATTATCTGATGAGCTCACTCACAAGATCATGTTGTGTGTACTGTGGTTTCAAGGAATTCAAATAATTTTCTTTTTATCTGTCTATTGATCAGTTTTGATGAAAAGGGAACACTCTCTCTCTCTCTCCTCTACTCGGAAATACAATCTCTGAAGATATTGAAAAACGGAGCGATCATATTCAGCATTTTATTTTTCTTCTTCAGCTTGGGAAAGTCATAGACAACAACACGTTCCTGCTGGACCAAACTGATTGTCAAATTCTCGGTATCATCATCATCTGAACATAAGCTTCTAAGCAATTTTTCTAGTGAAACTGTAATCTCTTTGAACTCAGGACGACCTTTAGGATCAGCTGCCCAGCATGCTTCAATGAGACAACAAACTCCTGCAGGAAGATTATTCAGACTTGGTCTCTGGTTCTGACAAAAAGAAGAAAAAAAAAGATGATCTCAATGTCCATCATGTTCAAGTGATTAATTATTATTTATGAGCTTTTTAAAAACGTACTTTACTGGCAGCATAAGCAACAAAGATGTTGTTCTTTCCTTTGAATGGGATTTTGTTGGTAAGCAACTCCCAGAAGACAATAGCAAAGCTGTACACATCCACCTTATGATCATATACTTTCTTTTCCCCAACTTGAAGTGCCTCATGGCTGAATATCTGAGGAAACGAATCAAAAACATCTTTGTGATTATTACCAGTGTGGATAGATTGAAATGAATCATTTACAATCACCTCAGGAGCCATCCATCTATAGGTACCAGCTTCACAAGTCATGAAACCTTTTGTTTCCTCTCTAGCGAGTCCAAAATCAGCTAACTTCACATGTTTCTGATCCTTTGTTAAGAGCATATTACCTGCAACAGAACCAAACCTTTGCTAAAGTCAGTATCACAATCTTGATTCAGTGATATTGCAAAATTTAAAGTAAAAGAAATCATTTTTTTACTGGGTTTCAAATCACGGTGAATGATGCCATTTGCATGCAAGAACTCCATTCCACGAGAAATATCCAAGGCAAAGCTAATGGAGAGCTTGAGATCAAGAGGGTTTGGACGAGTAGTCAACATAAACTTGTGCAGAGTATTGCCTTCCATGAGTTCAGTAATTATCATCAACTTTGGCTTTATGCAGGCCCCAACAAACTGGTCATAAGAAAAAATGATCTCATCTGACAATACTTTGATATAAGACTAAAAGAAAACATGCATCACAGCACCTGCACAATGTTTTCATGTTGAAGAAACTTGGAGAGCAAGAGAACCTCCCTTTGAAACTTTCTCTTCTGCTCAATGGTTGTAACAGAAGAAGCTCTTTCAGGCTGGAATATCCTCACTGAGACAGGGTTAACTTTCCTGAACCTATAAATCACAGAACACAAACCCTAAGCAAAAAAAAAAAATACAAACTTTGTAGACAAAACAGCGAAATCAAGAAAGGACAAGCTTTTTTTGATGAACCCACGTTCCTGTGTAGACTTTAGAAGAAGAGCCTTCGCCGATCAGTTCCCCTATTGATACTTCTTTGGCATCGATGAGAACGTCGTTGTTGATGCTGAACTCGAATTGATCGTCGTAATCGAGGTCTGAGTAGTCGGATTCGAGTTCGAGCTCGCCATTTGAGGACATGAGAAATGGGTAATTTGGATTAGGGCTGGGCATTTTATCCGTTAAATTTGATTCGATTCGTTATTCGTTTCGATTCGATCCGAAAATTTCGAATATCCGTAACCTTTCGAAGCAAATCAAATACTAAAAATCGATATCCGTTAAAATCGAAGCAAATCACAAATATTAAAATTTTTGAAAGCAAATATCCGCTCCGATCCGGCAATATATAAATACATGTATATCTTGATTATATTTAAAGTTTTAAATGTATAAAAATTATAATTATTCTACATATGATTTGATAAATTTTATTTATATTATTACTTATATAAAAGTATTACATAAAAAGAAGAGAAAAAAATTATAAAAATTATAATTTTTTCTTAAGTTTTGTGCTATTATGATTATTAACAAAGTTTAAAAAATTTACAAAATATGTAGATTCACTAATTCTTTTAATTTTAGTTTATATATTATACTAAAGAAATATTTTACAAAACAAATTTGTATTGAATTTTTAAGATTATTTGTATAAATCAAAACGGATAAGATATCCGTAAGTATTCGTAAATATTCGCAAATATTTATTTATTTTCCGGATATCCGTTTTTCAGGATATCCGTATTTTTTCGAAGCAAAGCAAATCGAAAAATTAGATATCCGTAACATACAAAGCAAATCACAAATACCTTCAAAAACCCGGATATTCGATCCGTGCCCAGCCCTAATTTGGATGAAGCTTCTTCTCCGCCGGAATCTCTGTTGCTTCCTCCTCTATTGACGGAGCTCGTTGGTACCCGCGAGGCATTCTGGCGTGCGCGACGAAGACGACGAGAGAGAGAGAGCAAAGCGAGTGTTAAAGCTGCCGCCTTTTTTATATATTCCAAGTATCAAGTTAGGTACCTTTTCGGTAAATTTTATTTTTTCAAACAGAAAAAAGGAATGAGAGGGAAAACAAAGGGAAACTTTTTTACAAAAATGATAGCATATTCAAAACACACATTCAATTCTCTGTGTAAATACTAAATACTGTTTCTATAACTCGTAAATCAAACTGAACTTATATATGAAGATTAATTTGACAAAATGATCGTGGTGGATATTCTTTCCTTATGGTTTATTTGATAAATTAAATATTAAGAAAATTTATCTTATAACATACTCACTTTATTCTAAAATGATGTATGTTTAGATTTTTCATACATATTAAGAAAATATGTTAAATTTTGATTATAAGTGTATTTTGTGATTAGTTATTTTCCATACCTTTAGCTAATTGAAATTTAGTATAGATAATTAATATCTTTGAAGTTTATAATTTATTATTATTATATACATTGAAAATATAAAAATAAATCATTTAATAATTTTAAAAAAACATGAATCATTTTGAAATAGAGAGCATTTTTACTTATAATTATCTTGTGCAATCGATCTCCAGTTTTAATGACAGCCTTATCTGGTTGGAAAAAAAAAAAAAAACTTTATCTATACAGTTCTTTATACAATACAAATGGAAATGACTTAATGTAATGAAATCAAGAGTTTCTATTTGAGCTGTATATGAAACCAACTATATATTAAATTGTATATCTATTAGGCAATTCTCTTAAATAGCCCTTTTTAAGTTTTTGTCACAAAAATAGCCCTAAAAAAATAAAATGACCAAAATAGAATTTTTTTTTTGAAATTTTGATTTTTTTTTAATTTTTTTTTTGAAATTTGAAACCCTAACCCCAAACCCACCCCTTTACTCTAAACCCTAAAGTCCAAATTAGTTAACCCTAAGGGTATAAATGCATATAAATGAATTTTTTAGCTTCTAAAAAAAACATTTTGGTCATTTTCTTCCTTAAAAGCTATTTTTGTGACAAACAAACTAAAATGGGCTATCTAAGGGAATTTCTCATATCTATTTCTATAACAATGAAAATCAGGTCCCTATATACATCATCTATTAATGATATATGTTAGCAAATATATTGATTTGAATATGTGAAACAAGAGGAGAAAAGAGAGTAGAGAAAACAAAGTTATATATTAAATTAAAATATTTAAAACACTGCATTTACAACAGGTTGACAAACATCTATTTATACATTAATTTTAAACATGATTTTCGATCCATACACTCTAAATATTTAATTGTTAAAACTACACATACAAACCATCCCAATTATACTCCATGTTCTGCAAGTAATTATTATCCAACATGGAAAATGGGATGTTGTAATTAATATCCGGAGGAAACTCGAAATCAATTGCTGCACCATTGGCTTCAACAGAACGAGGTGAACTCGAACTGTTTGTTAATGTCTCTTGGGCAAGTCGCTCCGAAAGTTTTCGAATTTCGTTTTGAGCTTCACTCAACTGTTCCGACAGTTTTAATACCTGAAAAGCAAAACATATTTTTTTTTAGTACCAGTGACATCCATTAAGTGCAGAGAAGAGTGAGTAAGAGACATTGTGTTTTGACCATTAATCTCATTTGTTTTTCTTCTTGGCCTCACAAATTAAAGTATTATCTTCACTATCCAATATCCATCCTATACCATAATTATGGTAATGAATTTGCATCAAATCAAAACGAGAATGTAGAAAATGGTTTATACGTGGCATTCACTCAGTGGGAAATCCAAATGGGCTATCATGAGCCCAACTTAGATTGTACGGAGACATCGTTTTCTTAAACGTTGGATAAGAAGAAAAAAATGACGAACTATCCACTCATGTCTTCTGTGGGCCCCTAGCATCCTAAGCCCTAAGCCTACTAGATTGAAATAAATTTCGATTCATATGCCTAAATATTTAACAATATTAATTAGCCAATAGCTACACATGATATTTATATAGCTATGAACACTAATTTTGATACGTAAGTCAAGAATATCTGAAAATGTTAAAAATCAGCCATCCTTTATAAAAAAAAAAATTAATCACAACATGAAAATATTGAGTTTATCTGTTTTATAATGATGAAGATAAAAAAAAAAAAAAATATACCTGAGACTCGAGCTGACATTGGCCGAGGACGACGGTGTCGTGTTGGCTCTTGAGTTTGGCGTACTCTTCCTCGAGTTTCTTGTTCTTCCACCGTGCACGACGGTTCTGGAACCAAACAGCCACCTGTCTCGGGTCAAGACCTAACTCTCCGGCTATCTTCTCTTTCCTCCCTGACTCAAGCTTGTGCTCGTTCTCGAAACTGAATTCGAGCATATTCACTTGCTCATCGGTCAACTTCCTCTTCCTCAACATCACTCCGATCGCCGTCATGTCATCTTCGCTGGTGGCCGACGAACCTTTGCTTCTCCTCTTCCTCCGCCGCTTCACAGGCTTTGATCCTTCGCCTGATGATGACCCATCGATTTGGTTCACGATGATGCACTGACTATAGGTTTGGGTCGTATAGGGGTACCCTTGAGTGCCTAGCACAGTTTGATCCATTCTTTTCTCTCTCTCTCTTTCTCTCTGATTTTTTCAGACAAGAGTTGCTGTTTATCTCTGAACTATGTTTGAAGGAGAGTGGTACAAGAAGATATGACTTTGGTGAAGTTGAGAGTCCTTTGAGATGCTTTTATAAGCTGGAAGATTGTGACCTTCCCTTTATTTACACTTATGCCATCTATTGTTTATTTATTTATTTTGTTAGAACAGTACATTGGTTGTGTGAGTATGATGTACACATTCAAATATAGATATTTCTATGTTCTATGAGATGTACATTTGAGGATAATACATTTATACATGTTCAGTTATATATAGATATTCTTAGTTCGATATACTAATTTGAGAACCATTTTATTGTAGTTTATTTATTAATTTTTTTTTGTTTTACTTATGTATGTTGGAACATTTTCAAGAAATGTCTTTGTGTTCAAATTTTAATTTATCATTTCAATTTTTTTAGTTTCGTCATGATAAGAAAATAAAAGCTTCATGTTAGAGGGGAAATAAAAGGACTGATGTATTCATTCATCATCAAAATTTGCATTTTAATAAAAATAATAAAACATTTGAATGAGGTGGCTGACTATTGTGGACAAGAGACGTGGTGTGGATCCCGAAGGCGACCAAACTCAGGATTAAGTAGAGAAGTGAACCGATTGTATGTGGATAACTATTGGATAATAACGTTTTGTTTAATTTAATTTGTTTTGTCTACAAATGTATATAAACTTGTATATACAGTCAATCTGTCTTTGTCTATGGACTATGGTTGTTTTAGTTTATATTGTTAATTAGTCAATTTTATAGGGGTTTTTTTTCTTTGTTTTCGGAGCTCGAGACCACTCATGTCCTTTAATTGGAAAGCAATGTGCTCCTCCTTTTTCCGTTTTCCCTACTGATTATTATTTTACATTAGTCTAGTGACTATAAGTCTATAACCACGAATCTTCCAGAATTTTTATTTATTTATTTGAAAATCCTGCTATTCTTCTTAATCAGTAGTGTTAATTATAACATTCCACCGTGCGATTAACTGAACGTGACCTCCTTTGCGTTGTTCAACATTAAGAACTTTTTTTTTTCATCGAGTTAATTTCTTCAGCCTTAAACGATAATGTTACACCGAATAGGAAAAAGCATCATAGAATCATGTCACCTCAAAAGATAGAAATCCACTACTAAGATTCACTTAAACAAAACGACTTGAAGGTATGTGAAACCTACGGTCATATATATATTGTAAGTTAATCTCAAAGTATGTTGAAAGGCAATTTCCATATATATAAAGGGGAATACGCAAAACCAAGCTAATACAAATTCACCGAAGGCTTTGCGAATTGTAGCTTTTAACACGCCATGAGCCTGTTTTTAGGGTTTCAACCCCAAATCCGTGATAAAGTAAATATGCTATGAATATATATAATTGACATGATTGGAGGTTTTAAATAGTGCATGTTGTTAAAAATAAATAAAAGAAATAGTAGAGTACACTTTCATTATATAAAAACAGGCACTTGGTAGAAATATCAAAATATAATAAAAGGTTATAGAGTGTGCTTTTGTAGGTGTGTAATGCGGTATGAACTAGGAAACTAACAGGAATCATAGGAAGGTATATAATTAGGAAGAGATAAATAGTCCAAAGAGAAAGAAGATGAAGATGTATTCCGACATTGAGTGACGGCTATGCACGTGAAGTTCACGTGGTCTTCAAATGGAGGAGACAAGAGGATAAAATTCAACTTGTCTACCGTACTTTCTTGCAGCTTAAGAACACAAAAACACAAGAGAGATAACCGAAGTGTCAAAACGTTTCACGTAACTCTGTATTTTATTACTACAAAAGAGTAAGGTTCTAAGGATGTTAGTTTAGACAAATGGACTGTAATCATTTTTAAGATTATATGTGGTTAAGAGAGATTGACTCAATATCTTTTATAACCATCACGTCTTTAATTGTTACGAATACTGTTTTGTCAGGTAAAATAAGTTGAATTTCATTCATCCAATTAGAACATGAAACCGATAAAGCTTATTTTAGTTGTATGTCCCCCATAGATTTTCTCGCAATTGGAGGAAGACACATCATACAACTCACATATAAAGCTTTATTTCCCAGACGCACAAATATTTATATAAATGGTGTGCACTGTCGAGCCATCATTATGTCTCTTATAAGTTAATTAGAACGTCGCATTCTATATATTCGATGCACTTAGTGTTGATTTAGACTTCAACTCAAACGTGTTTAATCTTTGATAACCAAAACTTAGTTTCGTGAAAGAACAGTATTTGTTTTACGTGGAAGCACATGGTACATGTACATCATAAATGATATAGTATGGCTTTTACAAACGAGATAATATAAGAGGATTTAACTAGAGAGTTGCAACTACTTTAAGCTCGTTTATGTGAAGTTTAATATTCTCTCATTTTATAGATTTTTTTTATTTCAAATTAAATATTGTTTTTAATTTTTGATGTAAAATTTATTAGCAGTTAATATTATATAATTAATAATGATGTATGTTCTATTTTTTTATCGGTTGAATTATAATTAAGTAAATAATTAATGATATTTTTATTGAAAATATATAAAAAATATTTTTTAAATCTATATACATAATATTAAAACGAGTTTTGGTTTTATTTACGTGTTTCCCATTTGCACAAAATAAATGGAACTAATATTTAAATGTAGAAAAATAATTAAAAAGAAAATATGACGAAGTAAGGAAAGTGGGTGACAAAGACAAGTTCCACGCAAGTAAATGAGTGATGTAAAGTTAAGAGGTCACATGGGCTTGCTTTCTATTTGGATTACGTGTCGTCTCCCTATACTCCTTATTCTTTGGACCACGCTTCTCCTTTTGCCACGTGTCCTCTTACCTTCCTTCCTTCTCCGGGCCTCTCTTCCCTTCAGATTCCATTTTTGACTTATCGTTTTACATTTTGTTCTCTTATTTCCTTTTCCAACATAATTGAATTGGTTAATATTGATCACAACAAAAAATGAAAATGATTTATTTATTATATGATAATATTTTGCCTATAGTTAAAAACTGAAAATTTCACTAGCTGGCTAGCATGTATGGAATACAAAATGAATGTAAAAGAGTGTTTACATATCTTCTTTTCCTTTGGGAAATCAACCCGGTTGCCATGCTATATCCAAAATATCTAAAAGAAGGTATGTTTGGTGAAAATATATCTCCTGCGAAACCATCATTTGATTGCAAAAGTTTCCTTTTATATTTAATCAAAAATATATAATATAGCATAGTTATTTTAAAAATGTTAAGAGAAATACCTTTAAAGTTGAAACTAAAAAAAAATCCACCCCATTCTTATATATGTTTGATTATGTTAATCGTTAATCTAATCACATTGGATAACGACATGCATGCTTTCTG
>MU106951.1:0-22512 GCA_012274485.2 Sinapis alba | reverse complement strand
ATGTTCTATTTTTTTATCGGTTGAATTATAATTAAGTAAATAATTAATGATATTTTTATTGAAAATATATAAAAAAATATTTTTTAAATCTATATACATAATATTAAAACGAGTTTTGGTTTTATTTACGTGTTTCCCATTTGCACAAAATAAATGGAACTAATATTTAAATGTAGAAAAATAATTAAAAAGAAAATATGACGAAGTAAGGAAAGTGGGTGACAAAGACAAGTTCCACGCAAGTAAATGAGTGATGTAAAGTTAAGAGGTCACATGGGCTTGCTTTCTATTTGGATTACGTGTCGTCTCCCTATACTCCTTATTCTTTGGACCACGCTTCTCCTTTTGCCACGTGTCCTCTTACCTTCCTTCCTTCTCCGGGCCTCTCTTCCCTTCAGATTCCATTTTTGACTTATCGTTTTACATTTTGTTCTCTTATTTCCTTTTCCAACATAATTGAATTGGTTAATATTGATCACAACAAAAAATGAAAATGATTTATTTATTATATGATAATATTTTGCCTATAGTTAAAAACTGAAAATTTCACTAGCTGGCTAGCATGTATGGAATACAAAATGAATGTAAAAGAGTGTTTACATATCTTCTTTTCCTTTGGGAAATCAACCCGGTTGCCATGCTATATCCAAAATATCTAAAAGAAGGTATGTTTGGTGAAAATATATCTCCTGCGAAACCATCATTTGATTGCAAAAGTTTCCTTTTATATTTAATCAAAAATATATAATATAGCATAGTTATTTTAAAAATGTTAAGAGAAATACCTTTAAAGTTGAAACTAAAAAAAAATCCACCCCATTCTTATATATATATATGTTTGATTATGTTAATCGTTAATCTAATCACATTGGATAACGACATGCATGCTTTCTGCACCACTGTCACACCAAAACTGAAGTCGGATATATATAAAAAACATAAGAAAAGCACTCGAAAGGCAGAGCTAGCTACACCAGCTTGAATTTGTATTCTATTGAGTCTTAACCATTAAGCGATATTTGTGGTCTTACATAGACTTAAGTGGGTAGATATGCTGCTAATGTAAGTTAGTTTAATGGCATGTGTAATGTATGGATCGTTTAAAATGTATATAGGTATATGGATAAGTTTGCTTAGGTTTGTTTAGGCTCGTGTCTTAATATGGGATTCAAGACAAAAGTTGTAATAAATGCGATATGAGGATTCAAATCCAAGCACTAATGCCAAACCCTAGTTTGAAAGTAACTTCAGATTCACCAGTCGTTAACTAGGGTTTATTTATAATCTTAGTAGATGTATACATTTATAGGAAAATGAGGAGGATAAAATGATGTAATACTAGCTGCGAAAAAGATGCGCATATGGCATGGTGTAGATTCCTTTTCTCATATGCTTTTGAGGTGGGATATGCGATTCATTTGTCCTTTTAATTATATAATACTCCCAACTATTGATTGTTTAATTAAAACTAATCCGAATTAATTATCACTAAAGCAAAATGATTAAAAGAATTAAATGTCATGTTTATCCCAACATATGCCTTCCTTGTTTCCCGTACTTCCAACTCTCTCAGTGCTTTGCATAACAGATAGACAAGTGGGTAGAGAGATTCCATACGTTTGTGATTTCTTTAAATTAATCAAAAGTTTATCTAGCAACTAATCAATACATTAGTACTGTAATTAGCTTATTATATTCTGACTGTGCTGGCGACTGATTAGCACTAATAAACTTATTCAGAAAGAGTATTTTGAGGCAAGTATTGCAGGAATGGACAACTCAAGAGCACTATTAATGGAGTTTTTTAAAAGAGTCTTTTATACTGTTTGTAAGTTCCACTGATATGTGAGACCCGTGACCAACAATGACCCTAAGATACGCCACCATTTAAGGATTCTTTTAAATATAATTAATCATGGTAAGTATTTTTTAAAACTAGGTAATTAATTCTCAACTATTTTTTGCTGTGAAACATCGTCGACCACCGTAAAGCTTCACGCTAAACAAAACATCAACCAAACAAGTGTTATCTACTTTGTGGTGATTAAGTTAATATTCTAACATCGGTTTATATGATAGTTATATAAACATTTAAGGTTAAATAAAGAAAAATAAAACAAAGAAAAAGAACGTACTAAAATTGATAAGTCACGTGGATCCCCATCGTCCGCTTGTATATAACATTATTCCGAGCTGTATTCTCGTACAAAATTACAAAAGATGTATTAGCTTTAAGCACATGATTACAACTAGTGTTCATCAAATAACCAAATTAATTTTAAAAAAAATTGTTTACTTAACTATAATGTGAAAGCAAGCATCGTGCCCCGGCGGCTTCATTGTCTCTAGCGCATAGAAATATTGTCAGAATAAAAAGAAGCTGTCTTAGATCCAGCAACACTGGAGTGGATTTGTTTGAATTATATGTGTATTTTGCGATCTGTTACCTTCATATAATAACAAATATGATTTCCAAGGTCATTCTGCCGAGGAAAAAAATTAATGCAAATATGGGATTAAATTTTAGATTCATAACGTTTATGGTTATAAAAGAAAAAAAATGATTTACAAGGTCAGCTGGAACAATAAACAAAAAGGTAAAGAGAGAACCATTCACGTTAAAGGGGCTGGCTTAGTTACCTATCAAACTATGTGGGCCGTAGTCTTTTGCTTTCGTGCAAGACATTAGGGCCCAAAATATGAGCCGGTTGCAAGATAAACAAACGATTTCATTTAGGCTGATGAGCTCTTTCCTATGCACAAACAGCTTGATTAGTTTCTAAGATTTGTCAACCAAAATAATTTCATGCAAAATACATGTCTGAGCAGCTAACCAATAAATATAAAAGTGCTTTCAAACTAGGAAATTCTATTTTTAGTTAAGACATTTCTTGTAAAAGAAAATATTTTGCAATTGTTTGTACAAAATTCATGTAAAAATATGATAAAAAATCTTTAAATCATATAACTCATTAAAAGGGAAGAAAATTGACATTCCATCAATGCTAAACCATTCAGACCTAAGTTATTAAATATATTATAAATAAGTAAATGTCAGCTTTGTGTTATCACTATATGAAAACATGACATATTCTCATGAAAATTTTGACATAATCAAAAATCGTCAATTTTAAAAAAAAGTTAAAAAATATACCAAAGAACATCAATATATGATATTTATCAGTATAGTTTTAGAAACTTCTGAAGAAATACCGACGAAAGTCTATTTGTTGGAAATTTTTGAAGAATTTTTGATGAGTTATCAAAGAAATTATATATTCGTTAAGTAACCGTTGTAATTGATTACAAAATCATCTTTTTGTTGGAAATTATAATGATATTTTTATAAATATTTGGAAAACCTAAATATTATATGGAAAAATTATGGTAACATATTGATGATTAAAGAAGGGTTATTTTACATTTGAGTTCAATCTAGAGTCATTTTTGTAAAACCTCCTAGAATATTATTATAAACAAACAACTTAATTATCATGATCTGATCTGAAACTCATGAATTTGGCAGCATATATCGTGGACAGTGCCTAATAATCCAAGTGAGTCAGGTATATGTTCTTTTATTTTAGTGAAATGTTTGGAATCTGTCATCATGATAAGTTATTTATTCCCGTTAATTGATTTGTTCCCTAAAGTATGCTTCCAAAGTAACTAGGAAATAAATTAGCGAGGTTGAGGAGGAGTCACGTCCGGACGATGTATATATTTTTTGTTTCTGTTAGTGAATTATAATAAAGGAATAAAATAAAAAGCGAATAAAATAGTGCAAATACAACCCACCCTTTTTTAAAAAGAGAAATTCTCTTGGATAGCCCCTTTTAGTTTGTTTGTCACAAAAATAGTTTTTAAGGAAGAAAGTGACTAAAATGTTTTTTTAGAAGCTAAAAATTTTAGAGTAATTCCCTTAGATAGCCCCTTTTAGGTTGTTTGTCATAAAAATAGTTTTTAAGGAAGAAAGTGACCAAAATGTTTTTTTAGAAGCTAAAAAAATCATTTATATGCATTTATACCCCTAGGGTTAACTAATTTGGAATTTAGGGTTTAGAGTTTAGAGTTAAGGGGTGGGTTTGGGGTTAGGGTTTCAAATTTCAAAAAAAAAAAAAAAAAAATCAAAATTTNTAAAAAAAAAAAAAAAAAAAAATCAAAATTTCAAAAAAAAAAGAGTCTATTTTGGTCATTTTATTTTTTGAGGGCTATTTTGTGACAAAAACTTAAAAAAGGCTATTTAAGAGAATTGCCCCAAAATTTTATTTATATGCATTTATACCCCTAGGGTTAACTAATTTGGACTTTAGGGTTTAGAGTTAAAGGGTGGGTTTGAGGTTAGGGTTTCAAATTTCAAAAAAGAAATAAAAAAAACAAAATTTCAAAAAAAAAAAAGTCTATTTTGGTCATTTTATTTTTTGAGGGCTATTTTTGTGAAAAAAACTTAAAAAATAGCTATTTAAGAGAATTACCCTTTTAAAAATTCTGTTATTATATATGTAGTTCATCTAGAAGGTCAACTAAGCGATTAGATGACTAGAAGATGATCGTGATCAAGTTCTATAATAAACTGTGAAAATGGGAATGATTCATCTTAACGTCGTTTTCATTAAAAATAACAGAGAAGAAAATTATTGAATCTTTCTAATGGCAAAAAAAATATTGTTATCAAAGTTACAAAAAACAAATATATCGTCAGACTTAATTGCTATGTCATTTCGAAAGGTTTCCTTTTGCAATGAAGATATAACTTACTTCCATACCTCCATTTTATTTTTCTGAATTATTTCACAAAAAATATATTTTCTATAAAAATTATAAACTTCAAAAAAATCAATAAATCTTCTTAAATTATTATTGGTTAAAATTATTATTGGTTAAAATTATTTAAAAATTAAAAATACAGAAAACAATATATTTTTATAGTAATTTTAATGTATTTTTTAATATGTTGTAAAAATACTTAAAAATCTATTTTGTAGAACAGAAAAATGTGAATTTACTATCATAAACACTAACGTGATAGTAATAAATATAATTTTCTTTTGTTTAAATAGTAAATAGAGTAAATGTTGGACAAATGAATTTTTCGTGATAGAATAATAAATATTTTAATTTTATTATTTGCGCTAAATATGTGACAGAAGAAAAAACACTTATGTGTGTATGTATATATTAATATTATTTTTAATTATGAATTTATTAATTTTACAGAGATTTAATTTTAAATTTTTAAAATAAATATTTTAAACAAAAAAAATTATTTTGAATCTTCCGTAAAAATTAATAACCTCACAATTAAACAATATTATTAATATATATATATATATAAACTTAATGGTAGAACTTTCTATTGGAAGTTAGTGAAACTTTTAGTTCGAAACACAATGAATACTTATATATACACATATATTTCAGTATTTTCAAAATCCAGCTAGTTTGTTTAATATTTTAAGTTTTACAGTTTTGTTGTATTTGTATTATAGTTTGATTTCAAATATATAATTTATTGATTTTTATTTAAAAATTTTAGCTTTCATAAAAAAATTAGGTTTCTATCTACTTTATCCGACTTAGACATATCATTTTGAGACAAAAAAAGTTTACACAAAAAAACTATATATCTATATACTAAAGGTGAAAAAATAACAGTAAGTTATAGGTGTTCCAAAAAAAAAAATTACAGTAAGTTATATTATTACAGCACCATCACTTATTTAATACTACAAGGAATCAGTTGGGAAATACGAATACTGAACGTCTAAAACACTAGTATATAACAAAACATTGATTATTTTATATTACAATGGCCAACTAGTTGAGAAATATATAGCCAAAAACAGTATTTTACACACCCTTCAAAATACATATCTATTTATTCTATTATACGACGGAGATACAGTAATTTCGAAACACGACACGCAGTTTCAAACACCAAGGAGTTGTAAAACGATAAGCATTTCTAAGCACCACGTGCCAGGTCCCTGTCACGTTCCAAAAACCGAATACACTCCTCCCTGACTTTGCAAAGCGACTCGTGCGCCGAACCACCACCGTCGATGCTCAACGACATCTCTGCCTTGTCTCTCAGCTCCTTCACTCTCCTTCTCATCTCTTTACCTTCCTCTTCCGCCATAACCTTCCTCACAATCGCCTCAATATCCGATCTAGTAATTGCCTCCTTCAAATCATCAGCTCTAACGGCGATTCCTAGTTCGTCGCTGAGCAACGCCGCGTTCATATTCTGCTCGGCGAAGAGCGGCCACGCGATCATCGGCACGCCGCTTACTACGCCTTCTAGCGTTGAGTTCCAGCCACAATGTGTCAAAAACCCACCAACGGCCTTATGAGCCAAAGCTTCGGCTTGTGGGGCCCATGATGGGACCACGAGACCTCTATCGCAAGTACGAGTCACAAACCCTTCCGGTAAGTATTCCGGCGTGCTGTCTTTGGTTCCGCCTCCGTTAGCCGAGAAATAATCGCTGCAAGAAGAACCGTCGACCGGGGGTCGAACCACCCAGACGAACCGTTGCTGGCTCTGCTCAAGCCCCCAGGCTAATTCGGTTAGCTGTTTAGCAGTTAGAGAACCGCCACTCCCGAAGGAGATGTAGAGAACCGATTCATCTGGCTGTTCACTTAACCAATCCAAAACCGGGTGATTGGTTTCCGATGTTTCTACCGGTCTGCATAATGGACCGACAGGGTAAACCGGTGCACGAGCGATCCGACCCAGAAGTTTTGGGTCTTGAAGGGATTTCAATGATTTAGGCTCCATTTCATCCCATGTATTCACCAAAATGCCATCTGCTTCTGGGTAGACCAGACAGTGACGTACAAAATCCTGGTACAGCGGTTCGTCCGGAACCAGGTATGCGTCCATGGTATCTTCGAATCGAACCGGTTCACATCCCGGTATTTCAAGCGGTTTTCTTTGTACCGTGTGCTCTTCTTTGACATCTTTGTCCAAAGTTGGATAATACATAGCAACACCAAGATAACGTGCGTTGGAAGCAATCAACACATACGTCAACATATTAAATTCCGATGCTAGAGATAAAGCATCTGTGCCGAACAAGTCGATGATCAGAGCCGTTGGCTTTTGATTCATCTCAGCGATCTTGGATCGGAGGGCTGGAACAGTTTCACGCATGATGATTCCTATCTTGGTCACCACGTGATCTGAGGGGTTCACTAGATGAGAAATGTCCGGCGAAGGAAGGTTGACGACGTCCACGCCGGTCGAGTTTAAGAACTTGGACTGAGCGGAGGCTGCGTCGGTTTCGAGGACGAAGAGGGTGACGTGGAAGCCGTGGTTAGCGGAGAGACGTTTAGCGAGCTCGATCACCGGGATGAGGTGGCCCATTCCAGGACTTGAAAACATGGCGGCGTGTGGTTTTGTGATTTGCATTGGTACTTTTTTTCTTTTTTTCTTGACTATTTTAGTTTCAGTTTCAGAGGATTTGTGATGAGTTTGATTGATTACCAAAATCTGTAATGGTTCCCCTATCGCAGTGATCCCTTATATATAAAATAAAATAGATGCATTACAACATTTTGTCTATACATTATCATTAAAATACATCTCAAAGTCTATAGAAAATTATGTTAGTTCATCAAATATAATTAATATTTTTCTTCTTTTCTTAAATAAATACTATAGGATTACTTAATATGATTAAAATATATATATGGAAATTAATGATTTAAATAGTAAAGATTTGATAATAATTTGTGTATCTTTTATATAATTTATGTTTAATTTATATTATTTGCAAAAATAAACAATCATATTAATTGTATAATAAAATTTTATATTTTTTTCATATATGTTATAAATTGAAATTTTTAAAATGACTACAAATTACTAAAACTGTTAAAAGTTTCATATTAAAAAACTTATGATCAATATTTTTATTATAAAAAGATATAATGATATAAATGGTCATAAAAATATATGAGTAAAAAATTTTATTTAATAGATATTCAAAATAATATATATATATATATAGTAAAGTATATACCACATAAATATATATAAATATTTTATTTTGAAAATTTGTATTGAAAACTTAAAATTTTAATTTCAAAATTTACAGTGAATTTCAAGAATGATTATAAATTAATAAAATATTAAAAGTTATACATTAAAAAATTTGTTATCATGTATTTATAATTTTTGTTATAAGAAGATATAGATAATTATAAAATCATATGATTAAAAAGTTTTATTTAATAAATATGCATATGTAAATATATTATAAATCTAATATATATTTATTATTTTTTTAGTTTTATAATATATAAAACATAAAATAAATAATAATATATAAAAATAATTTTATATACAATTCTCATTTCGTACAAGGCAGAGATCTTATAATAGCACACTTATAGTAGTTTGAATTAGTGAACCACTTCATTAGTGTTGAAGTTTCTACCGCATATTCGGTTAGTGTGTGAGGTGTATCTTTTGTTTTTATCAAACTACGATCTTAATTAATTCATAAAGATGCAATTATCTACGAATACATTGAATGACACTAGTATTATTCTATATATTATACTTGCCTCCTTCCATTAAAAAATTGAAAAATGGTTTGACAGAGATAATTTTGTATTCCCTTCACATCATTTTCAGAGGTATTTAAGAATTGTTATTTTGTCTTATAATAATTGATATTCTCACACTTTTACATAAAAAATAATGTTATTTAAAATTTAGGATCAATTAAAAAATACTGTATTTTTTATTAATTGAAATAATTTTGTTTAATGTTATTTTATGTAATTAAGATGAATTTCATAAAATTTATATTTTTAATTTTCTTGTTTAAAAACTTTAAACATCACTTTAAATAATATGAAAAAGTATATTTTAAATGTATTTATTGAGAATCAAACATCACATATACTCTACTGTGATAAAAATATTTAATAAATTATGTATTTTGTCAGCATGTGCTGGTACAATCTTCTTACAAATACTTATTAAATTATATATATATTAATTTAAAAATCAATATAATAATGTATAACAATTTTTTTTGACAAAATATATATGCTTATTATTATAATAAGTTGAAATTTTTAATTCACTCACATATAAGAAATATTGTAGAAAATATTTATATAGATTTTTTTTGCTTGATTAATATTTAACTAAAAATTGTTTTATATGATAAGTTTTTATTTATTTTTATCATAGAACATACTATTTACAGATAATAAACACAATATATATAAAACTATCTTATTTTGAAAAATATGTTTTTACTTTGACAATTTATTATTTTAATTTTGAATTAATTATTTAATATATCATATAATTTTTTTATTAAAGAATAATAACATTAATTGCTCTAACTTTCAACGTAAAAATTAAGAGGTGGAAAAATCATATAGCAAATACTATTATATATAATATATTATATTATTTACCCTTATCAAAACATTATATAACTTTAATATTATGAAAAGGTTAATATTAGGCAAAAATTTGAATACCATTATAGTTTTGTAATATTGTTATTATTATATTTTTAAATATATTGCAGAATGAAATTAAGTCCAACTTCTGTTTTGTAAAATAAAATTGTTGAGAAAAAACTATAACACCGTAAAATAATTCTACTATTTCACAAATCAAAAGATTTATTACTATATACTACTAATTGTATTTTCTTGATACTCGACCAATGTGTTAAATTTGATTATAAAGCCATTAGCATTGGTTCAATTCTAAATGGGTTTCTTTATATTAAAATAATATAAAATGGAAAAGGAAAAAAATGAGAGAAACACAAATATCATTCTTTTTTGAATCTTACAAAGATCATCTTTTAAATAATAAATTTTGTTAGAATAGTAAGAACGGTCTTTTAATTTTAACTAAAATAAAGTAAAAGACGGTTCTTAAATATCTTAGTAAAAATTAAGAAATAGTTAAAATTAAGAATCTCATCTTAAAAATCGTACAATAATCGTGGCTTAATTCAATGTTATTTGTTAGTTTATGATAGTTACTATTTTTAATCATTACTTTTTTGATTGAGCGACTCTAATGGGTCTCAACAGATGCTGTGTCCTAAAGATTGCCTAAGACTAACCCTAATAGTTTTCAACTTGAATTTGTATTTATATAAATTATTATTTAATTGTAAAAATTTTAAAGTTACGAGAAATTTAACTGAAAATTTCTAAATAAATATATTTTTGGTTAAGTTCCCGTAACTTTTAAATACTCACAACTATATATATAAATAACTTTAGATATGTAACTTGGGAAATCCTTATTGGGGTTGCTGTAATATAAAATGGCTTTGTCTGTGTAAATAATTTTCTTCTTTAACTGATTGAGCAGAGTGCAGTGCACGATGGTCGCTGGTTGACCATATCCAGCAGATCTGGAGGTAAAGACAGTCGGAGTCTTTATTTTAACTTTTATTATATACTATTCCACTCATAACACACAGTTTTAATTACAATCGAGACGGATAAAATTCATAAATCTGTTACGTTTATGAGAAATTAATATGAACCCATTGGATTTTTAATTAAAACTGTAACATGAACCCATGCAACTTGATTTTCTTTTTCTCTTCTAAAAATAGGCACTGTATATATATATGTTTAATAGGACAAAAACTGAGATATATGTTTGTCTGTATTTTGCATACTATAAAAATACAAATAGATCATTGGTTCCTGGCAAGATCTAGCTACCACTACATTTTTTTTTTTTTTGGTATAAAGCTACCACTACATTTGTCCTGCATAATATATATTATTATATTATCATTTATGTGTTTGAGCAAAACTATTTGAGAATTCTATAGAAAAATCACCATTTAGTCACCACGCGTTCGAACTTGAAGATATTGGCGGATCACATGTTTAATATCATATTTACATTAGCTAGTAATTAATATCATACATATTTCTGCCTGTTACGAAGAAACTTGTATATACATCCCATCGAATAACGGAGAAGAAGATAAAACATTAGGCCATATATGTGTTAGGTTCTATGTTGAAAGTACATAAACACCACACAACCATTTACATGTCTTGCGAACCTAAGTACCTACCTACTTTCTTCATTATTTATATATGGATTATCATGTATTTGATTGCTGGTAGCAAAATTTGTCACATTATCTAGTTGGTCCGATCTCCTGCTTTAGTCATTGATCAAGCTAACATATTATAGTATATTAAAATAAAGTGTTGGCAATTTTAACAAAAAAAAATCATCAAATTAATTAGAAAAATTCTATTAGATAATCTTTTTAATTTGTTTTTCACAAAAATAGTTCTTAATGAAAAAAATGATTAAAATAAGTTTTATTAAAGGCTAAAAAATGCATTTATATGTATTTATACTCATAGAATTTTAAACTTAGGGTTTAGAGTTAAAAGATGAGTCTGAGGATGAAGTTTCATTTTAAAAAAAAATATTCAAAATTTCAAAAAAAAAACTATTTTGATCATTTTATTTTTTGAGGGCTATTTTTGTGACAAAAACTTAAAAATTGCAGAGAATTGCCCGATTAATTATCCTCCACAATTTCTCATATTGCTATTTTAGGTCAAGATATTATCACTCCCTCAAGATGCCCAAATGATCCGGTGGACTGTAGATGCCATAAAATGTGTTCATTCAAAGCACATTGTATATTGGCGGTTAGAGAAAATCACCAACTAATCCAAAATTATAATTGGACCACTTGTTGAAAATTTCCGTTTATGATATAGTTCTGTGACCAATATCTTGTTTTTTTCTCCTGCTATCTCCGTCACTACGTAATATATTCCCCCGTGACCTCACATAACAAAAAAAATAAATGATCAAATTGCTAAGTCAAGACACTAAAACAAAGTTGAATGACTCCAAGCAATATGGTTAAAAAGTAAACTCCAAGGAAGGAGATCGTCAAATTAATCATAAATTAAGACCGGAGGTGGAACTTACTGCTTATTTATAAACTTCTAACCAAATATATATATTTTTATATTTATTTCTAACCAAATATATATATATTTGGCACATATTGTGTAACTTCTAACCAAATGTATATATTTTACTTTCTTCTCACGATATCTCTAACGAAACAAAATATATAATTTGTTAAATGGTAAGTCAAGGCGATATATCTCGTGCTTACGTAAATAGTGCACCTAAATCATATCAGTGATTTGTTATATAAGAGGGGTCCGACTTCGGCTCTGATAAGATATGGTCCTCTTAATCAAACTATACTTGTAGTCTTTTTGACATGATTGAATAATTGATCTTAGTATTTGAATATTTGGCTCGACCGTCGTTAGCAAACATTACGCAACTTAAATATATTGCAAGGAGGCGGTCCAATTAATCTATTACGTGGTCCAATCAATTTATCACCTGCTACGATAATAGGTAACTGTTTTTTTGGAGAAATTAAAATAGGTTCAAATTAACAACCCAACTATATAACAATTTTTTTTAGTCCTTAACCTTAAATTTTGTAACAAAACTAAAAACCAGATATAGTAACGGATTTAATATGGTTAAGTTTTAGCCTATTTATTTTTCATATAAACTTTTATACAATAAGTTCAAACTGTTTTTTTTTTCCTGCATGTATATGCGTATAATATCAATTAAAATTTGATATAAAAAATAACGTTAACTGGAATTTGGATCATAGTCTAAAACTTCATGTAACTGAAAAATCCATATATTACGTGTTTACTTATGAACTATAAACGCTAAACTTACTACTCCTTTTATTCTGTTAAAATAGAAGTTTTAGAAAAAAATTATTTCACATAGATAAATTTTTATATTTTATGTGAAACATTGTACAACTTTTTTAAAAATTGACTTTATTGAGTTACTATTGTTTAAGAAACATTGTACAACTTTTTTAAAAATTGACTTTATTGAGTTACTATTGTTTAAGTGTTTGAAAACTGAAAATTATAGAAAACAGTATATTTATTATAGTGATTTATGTATATTTTTAGTATATGTGAAAATAATGAAAAATCTGGGACGGATGGAGTATTGACCAACAAAATCTTCAATCTGATACTCTGAATAGAAAGCATACTGAAGCCCATCCTACTATTGAGCACGGCTCAATTATAATTTCATCTAGGCCCAATTGATTGTGTCTTGGCCCAGTTTAAAGTTTCGAGCGTGAGTACGTGACTGTCAACGCCTGGTGTTTGGTAGCTCCGATCTTCGTCTTCTTCTGTATCTAAGACTAGTGGTCACTCATTCTATCCTTCTATACCCCTGGAAAAACCCTAGGTCGCTAAAAATGATGAACCTCTCGAGATCCGTCGCATTGATCTCATTATTTCTTCTTCCACTGCTCAGCTTCTCTTTCTCCGTCGATAATCCGACGGATCGACGCGTTCTGGTTCTTCTCGAGGATCTATCACTTAAATCCTCTCATTCTATCTTTTTCAACACTCTTAGATCGCGTGGATTTGATCTCGATTTCAAGCTAGCTGAAGATTCCAAGCTCGCGCTTCAACGATACGGCCAGTACTTGTACGATGGACTCATCGTCTTCGCCCCGTCGACTGAGCGTAAGAGATCTTCTATCCCTGCTAGCTAGCTCTTTGTGTATATATTTGATGAAACGATCTGGACATTTTGTTTTTTCATTGTGGATAGGGTTTGGAGGATCATTGGATTCGAAATCCATAGCTGATTTCGTTGATTCCGGTCGTGACTTGATCTTATCGGCGGATACTTCTGCGTCTGATCTGATCCGCGGAATTGCCACAGAGTGTGGGGTTGATTTCGATGAGGTTCGTTCCTCTCTCATTACACTTTGATCGTCACAGAGTGTTGGTTGATTTTGATTTGTTAGCTATTTGTTTCCTTAGGATTCCTCAGCTATGGTTATTGATCATTCCAGCTTCTCCGTCTCTGATGTTGACGGAGACCACACTTTGATTGCTGCAGACGATTTGGTCAAATCCGATGTCATTCTAGGAAAAGCCAAGATTGAGGTATACTTCCCTATGTGAAGTGTCTTGTGTGCTTCTGGTTTGAAGATAATGTATGTAAAAATATGGGATGTTAAGGGCTGATGAGTAGAGAGACACTTCGAGTTCATTATGTGTTTTGTTATTTGGATAACAGGCTCCTGTGCTCTTCAGAGGGGTTGCACATTCATTAAACCCTACCAACAATCTGGTTAGTCCAAGAAATGATGTCTATTAAGTATAATATTAATGTTTATTCTTATGAATGAATATGCATTGATGTGAGCATTAACTTTTGTCAATTCATGCCTCCTACTCCATTGCTAGGTTTTGAAGGTTCTTTCTGCTTCTCCCTCAGCTTATTCTGCTAACCCTAGCTCGAAGTTGTCAAGTCCCCCCCAGCTCACTGGGTCTGCTATTTCGCTAGTGTCGGTCATGCAGGTTTGTCTCTCTCTCCTGTAACCATAAACTGTATATGCACCCTTGAATAATTCGATGTTCCTGTGAAGTCTCAACGATCGTGTTCTTGGCTGTACTCAGCTCTACACATGTACAGATTATTTTCATTCATTGCCTTGAGCTCACAGGTTTTGATGTCTATTTTAAAACTGCAGGCCAGGAACAATGCTAGGGTTGTCATCTCAGGCTCGTTGCAGATGTTTAGCGACAAGTGAGTAGATTTTTAATGGTATCTCTCTGGCTATTCATGCATATGGATGTTTCGGATTCAGAGATTTTGTTTGCATGCGGCAGGTTATTCAGATCTGGTGTCCAGAAAGCTGGGAGTCCAAACAAGTAAGTAGGCACATATTTCATCAAGTGAAACTTCTGGTGCACATGATCTGCACCTACGGAGATTTAAGGATCTTTATTTTGCAAATGATAGATGTTATGCTTCGTTTTGAAAGAAGATTAACTGATCGTATGTAAAACTTTGCCAGATATGAAAAATCTGGCAACGAACAGTTCGTTACTGAACTAAGCAAATGGGTCTTCCACGAAAGAGGCCATCTGAAGGTATATGCAGAGTTTTTGTCATTTGTTTTTGCTCTTTCCTCTAAACCTTGGTAGCTAGAGATCTGTTTGACGTTTTTACCTTCATGGGTACGTTCCTCACCTAGCTTATATATCCAGGCTGGTAGTCTTGTACACCATAGGGTTGGAGAAACAGATGAGCCAGCAATATATAGGATAAAGGATGACCTGGTATGGTTTCTTCTACATCTTCTGACTCACTCAAAATTTTCTATCCTTAGGTGATATTTTAAGTTTAGTGGGTATCTGCGGGAAGCTTTTAATGTGGCTATTTTGATGGCAGGAATTTGCTGTGGAGATACTCGAGTGGTCAGGGAAGAGCTGGGAACCGTATGTAGCTGATGATGTGCAGGTTCAGTTTTACATGATGAGCCCATATGTTCTGAAAACCTTGTCAACAGACAAGAAGGTGACTTACATCTGAGCTCCAAAACAGAGTCTTCTCTTCTTATTTTTATTTTTATTTTTTTGTTGTTGTTAGGACTTTAAGTTTCTTCCATGTTTAGAAGTTGCAACTCAGCTTGCTTGGTGTTGCCTACTTTTGCAGGGTCTATTTCATACATCATTCAAGGTTCCTGATGTGTATGGTGTATTCCAGTTTAAGGTTGAATATGAAAAGCTTGGCTACACTACATTATCTCTTTCAAAGCAGGTGAGTAACCATATCTTTATAAACCGACTTTCTAGACAAAAGGCATGTGACGTAAAAAATAATAATGCCGACATATGCAGATTCCTGTGAGGCCTTACAGACATAATGAGTATGAGAGATTTATCCCAACTGCGTATCCTTATTATGGAGCCTGCTTTACCACTGTAAACCACCCATACTTGTCTCCTTTTCTTTTTCTCTCACACACAACTGATAAAGGAGCTAAAACATAACCTTTTGGTTCTTCAAAATGATGCAGATGGCTGGTTTCTTTGTCTTCAGCTTCGTCTACCTCTACCATAAGTAGAAAATCGCTTGAATGGTTATCCTTAGGCGCATAAAGTAAGCCAGAGCTTCATATTTAGACGAGAGAAATACATTTGAATCATGCTTTTTTTTTCTTTTCTTTATTGCCAACAAGCTTTAGTCAAACAATTGAAAACTTTTTTGTTCCCCAGATATTTTTATAAACGTAACATGACAGTCTTTCTCTTCTCTCTATTCCCCTTAGTATATCCGAGGGCAGGTCCATTTAAGACCCGTAAATGGGACGTGTCCATGTGATAAGAGGAGAAGACATATTCCTCACGTGTAAACCAAATTCAGATACTGGTTTAGCTAGTAGACAAATGGTCATTCGGTTTGCGGGGGGTAGTGTGGTGTTTGAATCTTATTAGGCTCTCTTTTTCTCAGGATTGAGGCTACCACATTGAGTGATAAACAGACCGTATAGATATCCCATGGCTTTTGAGAAGAGGTTATGCAGTATGTTGTATGGAGCATGTGGGCCAGCTCTCGTATACACTTGAGCAGGTTGCTTCACTAACATTAATGTAAATACACAGTTGAAGATAATATTCAAAGTCAGAATATTTGATGATTACTGACACCGATCGAGAGTTTTTGGAAAAAAGTGTATTCAGTGCGGAAGGGAGACAGATTTAGAAACTTAAGCTTTTGACTTTGGTTCAGTCAACAGACAACATTGGTAGCAACATCGTAGTGCTTCTTGGTTTCTTATTCTTGACCAGTACTGGTGCAAAGACCGGGAATCTTGACATTGAGCTCCCTTGATCCCCACCTGATATAATATGATTCGACAGTTCAACAAACTCGAGACGCAATATATCTTTTTTTTAGTTTTTTTAACAACTTTGTTCCACAGGAAAACATATTAAAAAGAACCAATCCTAGTAGTAAGTAGTACGTGTCTGTGTGATATGAAACATATAAATAAAGTAAAACATATCAATAAAGACTCAATAGTGACACCCACAGTATACATTTTTTATTATTAACAACTTGTCCATTTAAAATCCTTAGTGGCCGACGTGTCTGTGTGATATGAGGAGTTGACTAATTTCTCAAATGTGAACCAAAATCAACAGAAAATCGATATAGCTGTACTTTATAGTTGTCTCTTGTCTCTAGAAGAAGCTGTTTAGTTCTTGCTAGCTCTTGTCTCCGGGTGTAATGGTTACGCGCCGGCTTAGTGTCCTAAACTTGTATTCTGCCTTGATTGTCAATCAATGAAGTTAAAAAAAAAAAGTTGTACTGATATAAAGTAGAAGAAGAGGGAGAAAGAATACTCATAAAATAAAGTTTGGACTTTTGACTAATAAAAAAAGTTACGGAAAAAGTCAAGCTAATAATCTTAAGTTGATGTTTTTCTCATCTTCTTCCCTCCAAACAATCGCTCTCTTTCACCACTCTATCTGACTCTCAGAGCACGTAAAGATCTGTGCTCAATCATTCAGAGGTACTTTACTCGCCTCAGTCCCGAGAATCTTGACATTGAGCTCCTGTTCCCCACCTTGTACTATTATTATATTTTGACAGTCCAACAAACTCAACCAAGTCGAGACGCAATACATTTTTTTTCTTTTATTAACAAACTTGTTCCACAGGATATCATATATATATATAACAAAGACCAAATCCTAATACGTGTCCATGTGTACAAGGTTGACTAACTGTTGTCTATATATATACTGGTCAGAGCACAAGTAATCTTAACATCCTCCTCTTTGTTCCAAGTTTTCAGGTAATTTTCTGCTTCACCTGATCTTACCTCCTTTTGCCTTTCAAAGTTTTCTTCTTAATCGCTATATTTTTTTAACATCAGTAATAACAATCAATGATCAATGACGGCGTTATGTGGTGGACCCTCTTCTCCTCTGATGAATTGGATCAAACCAAACGGACCCAACACATCCCCGGTCCGAACAGACGTGCGGTCCAAATACGCATCTTACCTCAAGTCTTACACATCCGCTTGTCAACTCGACCCTGACCTCAAGAACTTTGATTCTTCGCTTTACGAGCGAATCGCCAGCGTCATAAAATCCCTCGCTGATCAAGCCAATTCTCAATCTATATCCCAAGTCTCACTCATGGATGTGTACGAGTCTCTACTTGACCTAAACAGAGATGCAGTAAGGAAGATCATTGATAGCAAAGAAGATGTCAGGAAGAACAAAGATCTGACTTCTTTGGTTCAACTCTACTTCAAAAACTCTTCCAAGACGTTAGACTTCTGCAACACCATCCAGAACTGCGTCAAGAGAGCAGAGAATAGCCAGCGTATAATCCGATACGCAGTGAATCAGTTCGAGGCTGAATCTGTGGTGGACGATGAAAATATAGTACAGAAGAACAAGAAGTATGCAAAAACACTGGAGGAGCTTAATAAGTTTAAAGCCATGGGAGATCCTTTTGACGGAGAGTTCTTGACTCAGTACGATGCGTTGTACGAGCAGCAGGTTCTGCTTCTGAAGAAACTGTCTAAGCTGAAAGCAAAGCTCGACAAGAAACAGAGGAATGTAAAGACATGGAGTAGACTTTCCAACGTGGTTTTCATAACTGCGTTTGTATCAGTTCTTCTCTTATCAGTGGCTGCAGCGGCGATGACCGCACCGCTAGTTTTGACTGCAGTCGCCGCTGGGTTGACCGCACCGGTTGAGGTTGTCGGAAAATGGTGTAACGAGATGTGGAAGAAGTACGAGAAGGGTGTGAAGAGACAAAGGGAATTAGTTTCTACGGTGGGTTTTGGAGTGAAAGCTGATAAGATAGAGACGGAGAACATAAGAGAAAAAGTTGAGAAGCTGAGAACAAAGATATCGTTTATACTGGGGACTGTTGAGTTTGCTGTGGAGAGAGGAGGAGGAGAAGAAGAAGATGAGGTGGCGACGAGACTTGCGATGCAAGAAATCAAGAAGAAGGTAGATGGGCTTACGAATGAAATTATGGAAGTTGGTCAACATGCAGCTATGTTTAGCGAAGTTATTGCTTTGGGGAGGCTTGTGGTTCTCACTCACATCCTTAGCTTACCCTCCAAGAATGGGATCTTGCATAAAATCACCAAGTGGATATCAAAGTTGTTTACCAGGAAAGACTCGGGGTTTTAAGTTGGGTTCCCATTTTTGTTATGGGCTTTTATGTTAGCCTTTTCAGGCCCACCATAGGTTGCCCATTCGAAAGCACTGATTTTTTTTTTTAAGAAATAAAAACATGTGTTTGTGTGTGTGTGTTTTGTTGCATTCTCTTGCATTTTAAATTGATATATATTAGTACCAATAAAATTTCCAACGCAAATAGATTATCCATCGAATAAATTATTATCATAATGCTTTTTATTTTGTTTTTCTATAAGATCATACTTGTATGTGCGTTTATAAACATGGCAATCAGAAAAATATAAGTTTCTATAAAGAAATTAAAATGATGATATTGTTTTACCTTCATGTGAAGAGAATCGTGTAGTTGGTAACTTGGAAAGTATTATAAATTAACGGTCAAGGAAAGGGGAGTGGGATGATGAATAAAAACAAGTAAGTAAGCTTCGTTTCAACTGGGGAAGGTAGCTTCGTAAAAAGAAAAGAATCTAAACCCTTTCTTCTTCTTTACTACTGTTATTTATTACAAAAAGAAAAAAAAACAACCAAAGAAAAAAAAGACAGAGACCCCACAAGAAATTCAAGTAGTTGGATACCCTCGTGATTGTTTGGTAAACAAACCCTCCTTAGATATCAACTCCCCAACACACTCTCTCACACACACACTCATCGTCATCGATTCCAAACTCTCCTCTTGCGTTTACGTGGCTACTCGTTTACGTGTGTCCTCTTATACATTTATTATTTACTCAACTGCTCTTCGTTTCCCACCTTTCCCGTGTAGCTGTCTTCTTTTTGGTTTGTGTATTAAGATTCTCCGTAACGCAGGTCAAACTGTTCTGAAACTAATTAATTATACGTCAGTTTTACGTTAATGTGACCTTAAATAAGATTATCCCTTGTTTCTAATTATAAAACTATAATATATACGTACATATATTACATTCATATGGAGTACTCCCTCCGTTTCATATTAATTGTCGTTCTAAGTTTATTCACACATATTAAGAAAACATATGATTTTGTATATTTTCAAAATAAAAACACAATTACCTATACACCTAACCATATTTCAACCAATAGAAAAATAAAAACACAATTACCTATGAATCTTATTAATGAATTTTGCATTGAAACTCTAAAACGACACTTATTTTGAAACGAAAATTTCTCCCTACAACGACAAGTAATATGAAACGGAGGGAGTATTAGATATAAATATACTTACTATATGTATATATACTACACGTGTATATACTACTAAGTACTCCCTCTGTTCCAGAATGTAGAATTTTTTAGGTAAATGCACACATTTTAAGAAAATTATTTTTTTACACAAAAAATCATTTATTAACTATAAAAATAACATAAAAATTACTCTATTCTTTATTGTTTTTTTGAGAATGCAAATGGGCTTATAATTATAGTCAACTCAATATTCAATACTCCATTCTTTATTACTCCCTTAAATGATTATCACAAACCAAGTTATCAATTGTACGTAGAAACATTTAGAGCCAAATTTTTATGATAAACAGTTTGAACCAAAAGTTTAAAGTTTTGTAATTGAGCTGAAAAGGAAACGAAATTCCTCTTGTTTGCTTTCCTCTTGTTCCAACGCTTTGCTGGAGTGAAATTCCTCTTCTTCATAATACAATTCGTTGAGATCAAATTTGTGAGGATTTGATTAGCTGATGGGTTGAACATTTTTTGATTTGTTCTCTCTTTGTTTCATTGTTAATTTCACAGTTACGTCAAAGAACTTGACTGTAGTAATAATGAATGAATGTGGAAGATGATGAGTTAAGGAGTAATGACTAGTAATTAAGTTTACTTTTACATCAAATTTTTCGGATACAATTTAACTCTTCAGTTACTTTGACTTAAATTTTTTATTAATTATTGTTGGATGAAAAAATATAAAAACATGCATTAAAATCTGAAAATCTTATATTATGGGACAAAAATAAAAACCTAGAAAATTCTACATTTTGGGACAGAGGGAGTACTAATTAACCACAATGTTCAATAAATCGCTAGGAGATAACTAGGTGTTTTATAGGAGACTAGCGACTAAGCGGGCTATTCGGGACCTAGGCGTTAACAAATTATTAACTTATTTTATATATTGTTTATATTTATATAAGATATTTTAATTTTTGAATTTAGTTACAATTTTTTGTGATGAATTATCAAAATTGTATATTCAAAATTAAAGAAATTAAACAAAATTATACATTTATACTAGTATTATTACTTAATTTAACACATTTAAACGAATTTATATTGATTTAAACCAATTTTAACCGATTTAAAACAGTTTAAACCTACTTAAATTTATAAATCGTTATAAATCAGATTTTTAAAAAAATCGTTTCGAATAGGACCGAGTTACCGCCTATACCGATTTTTAGAACTTTGACTAACCATGTTTGTTTGTAACACACATTTGTCCATTCAATCATTAATTAAGAGAATATACAGTTTAAGTTTGTTACACTCTTTATAATTCACAATGGTTTGTCTTATTAAACATGCATGTATCATTGAGATTTTATTATTGTAAAGATGTTGACAACTGCATATATATTCTTCAAACAATACATTAGGATTCGGTATCCTTTTTTATTTTTTGTTACAAATCCCATTGGCTTAATAATTGAAAATAACTCTTTCTAATACTAATAGTATATAAACCTGAATAACAAAAAAAAACACAGAGATGATGCATGCACTTAGCCACTTATCTAAATCTACGTGTTAGATATATGGAACACCGCATTTTAGAAGGTAACACACTTTTAAAATCATAAACTCGTTTGAGTATAGTGACGATTTCATAAAATCGAAAGGGTATTAGTTAGCTATTTTAGTAATTTAATTGCTAAAATCATAATAAGCAAAAATAGAAAGAAGAGTGGACAAAGATGACTGGTCTCGAAGACTTCGCGTGTTAACAAGATTTTCTCCAAAGATTGGACGGCAATGCGTGGCGAGTCGCTTATGACGTCGAAAGCTTAGCTTTCCACGTGTACGATCATCATCATCATTAGCTTACCCATATAATGTTAATTCCCGTGACATCATGATCTAATCTTAGTTTAATTATCGTTCTCTATTGTATCATGAGAGATTTTTCTCAATTTAATTACACAAACTCCCAAAGCGTGGATTTTTTTTCATCTAATAATTTTGAGTTGATGTGCAATTTAAAAATTATATATTGTTATAATTACTACTACTATTGTACATGTTTTTTTAAATGGAAATTAAATTCTTCATTCGTCAATGTTTTATAGTCTTTTTCTACTACTATTGTACATGTTCTTAAAAATGGAAATTAAATTATTCATTCGTCAATGTTTTATAGTATTTTCCTACTACTATTGTACATGTTTAAAAATGGTAATTAAATCCTTCATTCGTCAATGTTTTAATATT
>MU106950.1:7792-71868 GCA_012274485.2 Sinapis alba | reverse complement strand
TCAGCCATTTGTACTGCCTGGAAGGTCCAAGCACTGCTCAGACTAGTCCATCAGGCAATGAAAAGTCGACCCACACATACGTACTGATAGGCTGATACGATCAGCCATCCGTACTATCTGGATGGAGCAAGGACTGTCCAGACAGGTCAATGAGGCCATGAAAAATCAACCTATACATACTGATAGGCTGATATGATCAGCCTTATCCTACTGAATGGAAGGATTAACTCATGGACTGTCCGGAGTGGTCCCATCAGTACATGAAAAATGACCCATATGTACTGATAGGCGGATACCATCAGCCATCTGTACTACCTGGAAGGACCAAGCACTGTCCAGACTGGTTCATCAAGCCATGAAAAATCGACCCACACGTATTGATAGGCTGATATGATCAGCCTTATCTATATTGAATGGAAGGATTTAACTAAACGGACCATGGATTGTCCAGACTGGTCCCATCAGTACCTGAAAAATTACCCATATGTATTGAATGGCTGATACGATCAGCCATCCGTACTGCTAGGATGGACCAAGGATTGTCCAGAGTGGTCCATCATGCCATGAAAAATCGACCCATACGTACAAATAGGCTGATATGATCAGTGTTAACCGTACTGAATGGAAGGATTTAATTCAACGGACCATGGACTGTCCGGACTGGTCCCATCAGTACATGGAAAATGACCCATACGTACTGATAGGCTGAAACGATCAGCCATCCGTACTGCCTGGAAGGACCAAGGACTTTCCAGACTGGTCCATCAGGCCATGAAAAATCGAACCAGACGTACTGATAGGCTGATATGATTATCCTTATCTGTACTAAATGACCCATACGAACTGATAGGCTGATACGATCAGCCATCCGTAAAGACTGGACGGATAAAGCACTGTCTAGACTTGTCCACAAGGCCATGAAAGATTAACCCATACGCACTGATATGCTGATATGATCAGCCTTCACAGTACTGAATGGAGAGATTTTATTCAACGGACCATGGACTGTCTAGACTGGTCCCATCAGTACGTAATGCCTGGATATACCAAAAACTGTCCAAACTGGTCCATTAGGCCATGAAAAATCAACCCATATGTATTGATAAGCTGATATGAACAGCCGTATCCGTACTGAATGGAAGGATTAACTCAATGGACCATGGACTGTTCGGACTGGTCCCATCTGTACATGAAAATGACCCATACATACTAATAGGCTTATACGATCACCCATCCGTACAGCCTGGAAGGTCCAAGCACTGCTCAGACTGGTCCATCAGGCCATGAAAAGTCGACCCACACGTACTGATAGGCTAATATGATAAGCCTTATCTGTACTGAATGGAAGGATTTAACTTAATTGACCTTGGACTGTCCGGACTGGTCCCATTGGTACATGAAAAATGACCCATACGTACTAATAGGCTGATACGATCAGCCATCCGTACTGCCAGGATGGAGCAAGGACTGTCCAGACAGGTCCATGAGGCCATGAAAATCGACCCATACGTACTGATAGGCTTATATGATCAGCCTTATCCTACTGAATGGAAAGATTAACTCAATGGACTGTCCGGAGTGGTCCCATCAGTACATGAAAAATGACAATACGTATTGATAGGCTTATATGATCAGTGTTAACCGTACTGAATGGAATGATTTATTTGAACAGACCATAGATTGTCCGGACTGGTCCCATCAGTAAATGGAAAATGACCCATAGGTACTGATAGGCTGATACGATCAACAATCCGTAAAGACTTGACGGATAAAGCACTGTCTAAACTTGTCCACAAGGCCATGAAAGATTAACCCATACGTACTGATATGCTGATATGATCAGCCTTCACCTTACTGAATGGAAAGATTTAATTCAACGGACCACGGACTGTCCCATCAGTATATGATAAATGAACAATACTTACTGATATGCTAATATGATCAGCCATCTGTAATGCATGGATGTACCAAAGACTGTCCAGACTGGCCCATTAGGCCATGAAAAATCAACCCATACGTACTGATTAGCTGATATGATCAGCCGTATCCGTACTGAATGGAAGGATTAACGCAATGGACAATGGACTGTCCCGACTGGTCCCATCTGTAAATGAAAATGACCCATACGTACTGATAGGCTGATACGATCAGCCATCTGTACTGCCTGGAAGGTCCAAGCACTGCTCAGACTAGTCCATCAGGCCATGAAAAGTCGACCCACACATACTGATAGGCTGATATGATAAGCCTTATCCGTACTGAATGGAAGGATTTAATTTAATTGACCTTGGACTGTCCAGACTGGTCCCATCAGTACATGAAAAATGACCCATACGTAGTGATAGGCTGATACGATCAGCCATCCGTACTATCTGGATGGAGCAAGGATTGTCCAGACAGGTCCATGAGGCCATGAAAAATCAACCCATACGTACTGATAGGCTGATATGATCAGCCTTATCCTACTGAATGGAAGGATTAACTCATGGATTGTCAAGAGTGGTCCCATCAGTACATGAAAAATGACCCATATGTACTGATAGGCGGATACCATCAGCCATTTGTACTACCTGGAAGGACCAAGCACTGTCCAGACTGGTCCATCAAGCCATGAAAAAACGACCCACACGTATTGATAGGCTGATATGATCAGCCTTATCTATACTGAATGGAAGGATTTCACTCAACGGACCATGGATTGTCCAGACTGGTCCCATCAGTACCTGAAAAATTACCGATACGTACTGATAGGCTGATACGATCAGCCATCCGTACTGCTAGGATGGACCAAGAAAAATCGACCCATACGTACAAATAGGCTGATTGTCCAGAGTGGTCTATCAGGCCATGAAAAATCGACCCATACGTACAAATAGGCTGATTTGATCAGTGTTAACCGTACTGAATGGAAGGATTTAAATCAACGGACCATGGACTGTCCGGACTGGTCCCATCAGTACATGGAAAATGACCCATACGTACTGATAGGCTGAAACGATCAGCCATCCGTACTGCCTGGAAGGACCAAGGACTTTCCAGACTGGTCCCTCAGGCCATGAAAAATCGACTCAGACGTACTGATAGGCTGATATGATCATCCTTATCTGTACTAAATGGAAGGATTTATCTTAGAGGACCATCGACTGTCCAGACTGGTCCCATCAGTACATGAAAAATGACCCTTACGTACCGATAGGCTGATACGATCAGCCATCCGTACTACCTGGAAGGACCAAGGACTGTCCAGACTGGTCCAACAGGCCATGAAAATCGACCCATATGTACTGATAGGCTGATATGATCAGCCTTATCCGTACTGAATGGAAGGATTTAACTCAACTGACCATGGACTGTCCAGACTGGTCCCATTAGTACATGAAAAATGACCCATACGTACTGATTGGCTGATTTGATCAGCCATCCGTAATGACTGGATGTACGAAGCACTGTCCTAACTGGTCCACAAGGCCATGAAAAATTAACCCATACGTACTGATAGGCTGATATGATCAGCCTTCACCGTACTGAATGGAAAGATTTAATTCAACAGACCATGGACAGTTTGAACTGGTTCCGTCAATACATGAAAATCGACCCATACGTACTGATAGGCTGATACGATCACCATCCGTACTGCCTAGAAAGGACCAAGGACTTTCCACACTTGTCCATCAGGCCATGAAAAATCGACCTACACGTACTGATAGGCTGATATGATCAGCCTTATTCATACTGAATGGAAGGATTTAACTCAACTGACCATGGACTGTCTAGACTGGTCCCATCAGTACATGAAAATTGACCCATACGTACTGATAGGTTGATACGATCAGCCATCCGTAATGACTGGATGGATAAAGCATTGTCTAGACTGGTCCAAAAGGCCATGAAAGATTAACCCATACGTACTGATATGCTGATATGATCAGCCTTCACCTTACTGAATGGAAAGATTTAATTCAACGGACCATGGACTGTCCCATCAGTACATGATAAATGAACAATACTTAGTGATATGCTAATATGATCAGCCATTTGTAATGCCTGGATGGACCAAAGACTGTCCAGACTGGTCCATTAGGCCATGAAAAATCAACCCATACGTACTGATAAGCTGATATGATCAGCCGTATCTGTACTGAATGGAAGGATTAACTCAATGGACCATGGACTGTCCGGACTGGTCCCATCTGTAAATGAAAATGACCCATACGTACTGATAGGCTGATACGATCAGCCATCTGTACTGCCTGGAAGGTCCAAGCACTGCTCAGACTAGTCCATCAGGCCATGAAAAGCCGACCAACAACTGATAGGCTGATATGATAAGCCTTATCCGTACTGAATGGAAGGATTTAACTTAATTGACCTTGGACTGTCCAGACAGGTCCATGAGGACATGAAAAATCAACCCATACGTACTGATAGGCTGAATAGATCAGCCTTATCCTACTGAATGGAAGGATTAACTCATGGACTGTCCGGAGTGGTCCCATCAGTACATGAAATATGACCCATATGTACTGATAGGCTGATATCATCAGCCATTTGTACTACCTGGAAGGACCAAGCACTGTCCAGACTGGTCCATCAAGCCATGAAAAATCGACCCACACATATTGATAGGCTGATATGATCAGCCTTATCTATACTGAATGGAAGGATTTAACTCAACGGACCATTGATTGTCCAGACTGGTCCCATCAGTACCTGAAAAATTATCCATACGTACTGATAGGCTGATACGATCACCCTTCCGTACTGCTAGGATGGACCAAGGATTGTCAAGAGTGGTCCATCAGCCCATGAAAAATCGACCTATACGTACAAATAGGCTGATATGATCAGTGATAACCGTACTGAATGGAAGGATTTCATTCAACGGACCATGGACTGTCCAGACTGGTCCCATCAGTACATGGAAAATGACCCATACGTACTGATAGGCTGAAACGATCAGCCATCCGTACTGCCTGGAAGGACCAAGGACTTTCCAGACTGGTCCATCAGGCCATGAAAAATCAAACCAGACATACTGATAGGCTGATATGATCATCCTTATTTGTACTGAATGGAAAGATTTAACTCAACTGACCATGGACTTTCCAGACTGGTCCCATTAGTACATGAAAAATGACCCATACGTACTGATTGGCTGATATGATCAGCCATCCGTACTGCCTGGAAGGACCAAGGACTTCCCAGACTGGTCCATCAAGCCCTGAAAAATCGAACCATACGTACTGATAGGCTGATATGATCATCCTTATCTGTACTAAATGGAAGGATTTAACTTAAAGGACCATGGACTGTCCAGACTGGTCCCATCAGTACATGAAAAATGACCCTTACATACTGATAGACTGATACGATCAGCCATCCTTACTGCCTGAAAGGACCAAGGACTGTCCAGACTGGTCCAACAGGCCATGAAAATTCACCCATATGTACTGATAGGCTGATATGATAAGCCTTATCCGTACTGAATGGAAGGATTTAACTCAACTGACTATGGACTGTCCATACTGGTCCCATTAGTACATGAAAAATGACCCATACGTACTGATTGGCTGATACGATCAGCCATCCGTAATGACTGGATGGACGAAGCACTGTCCTAACTTGTCCACAAGGCCATGAAAAATTAACCCATACGTATTGATAGGCTGATATGATCAGCCTTCACCGTACTAAATGGAAAGATTTAATTCAACGGACCATGGACTGTCTAGACTGGTCTTATCAGTACATAAAAATGACCAATACGTACTGATATGCTCATATGATCAGCCATACGTACTGTCTTGATGGACCAAAGACTGTCCAAACTGGTCCATTACGACATGAAAAATCAACACATACATACTGATAAGCTTATATGATCAGCCGTATCCGTACTGAATGGAAGGATTAACTCAATGGATCATGGACTGTCTGGACTGATACGATTAGCCATCTGTACTGCCTGGAAGGTGCAAGGACTGCCAGACTGGTCCATCAGGCCATGAAAAATCGACCCATACGTACTGATAGGCTGATATGATCAGCCTTAACCGTACTGAATGGAAGGATTTAAATCAACAGACAAGGGACTGTTCATACTGGTTCCATCAGTACATGAAAAATGACCCATACCTACTGGTAGTTTGATATGATCACCTATCCTTACTGCCTGGAAGGACCAGGGACTGTCCAGACTGGTCCATCAGGCCATGAAAAATGACCCATACGAACTGATAGGCTGATACGATCAGCCATCCGTAAAGACTGGACGGATAAAGAACTGTCTAGACTTGTCGACAAGGCCATGAAAGATTAACCCATACATACTGATATGCTGATATGATCATCCATCTGTAATGCCTGGATGGACCAAAGACTGTCCAGACTGGTCCATTAGGCCATGAAAAATCAACCCATATGTACTGATAAGCTGATATGATCAGCCGTATCCGTACTGAAGGGAAGGATTAACTCAATGGACCATGGACTGTGCGGACTGGTCCCACCTGTACATGAAAATGACCCATACATACTGATAGGCTGATACCGTCAGCCATTTGTACTGCCTGGAAGGTCCAAGCACTGCTCAGACTAGTCCATCAGGCAATGAAAAGTCGACCCATACATACGTACTGATAGGCTGATACGATCAGCCATCCGTACTATCTGGATGGAGCAAGGACTGTCCAGACAGGTCCACAAGGCCATGAAAGATTAACCCATACGCACTGATATGCTGATATGATCAGCCTTCACAGTACTGAATGGAGAAATTTTATTCAACGGACCATGGACTGTCTAGACTGGTCCCATCAGTACGTAATGCCTGGATATACCAAAAACTGTCCAAACTGGTCCATTAGGCCATGAAAAATCAACCCATATGTACTGATAAGCTGATATGAACAGCCGTATCCGTACTGAATGGAAGGATTAACTCAATGGACCATGGACTGTTCGGACTGGTCCCATCTGTACATGAAAATGACCCATACATACTAATAGGCTTATACGATCACCCATCCGTACAGCCTGGAAGGTCCAAGCACTGCTCAGACTGGTCCATCAGGCCATGAAAAGTCGACCCACACGTACTGATAGGCTAATATGATAAGCCTTATCTGTACTGAATGGAAGGATTTAACTTAATTGACCTTGGACTGTCCGGACTGGTCCCATTGGTACATGAAAAATGACCCATACGTACTGATAGGCTGATACGATCAGCCATCCGTAAAGACTGGACGGATAAAGCACTGTCTAGACTTGTCCACAAGGCCATGAAAGATTAACCCATACGCACTGATATGCTGATATGATCAGCCTTCACAGTACTGAATGGAGAGATTTTATTCAACGGACCATGGACTGTCTAGACTGGTCCCATCAGTACGTAATGCCTGGATATACCAAAAACTGTCCAAACTGGTCCATTAGGCCATGAAAAATCAACCCATATGTACTGATAAGCTGATATGAACAGCCGTATCCGTACTGAATGGAAGGATTAACTCAATGGACCATGGACTGTTCGGACTGGTCCCATCTGTACATGAAAATGACCCATACATACTAATAGGCTTATACGATCACCCATCCGTACAGCCTGGAAGGTCCAAGCACTGCTCAGACTGGTCCATCAGGCCATGAAAAGTCGACCCACACGTACTGATAGGCTAATATGATAAGCCTTATCTGTACTGAATGGAAGGATTTAACTTAATTGACCTTGGACTGTCCGGACTGGTCCCATTGGTACATGAAAAATGACCCATACGTACTGATAGGCTGATACGATCAGCCATCCGTAAAGACTGGACGGATAAAGCACTGTCTAGACTTGTCCACAAGGCCATGAAAGATTAACCCATACGCACTGATATGCTGATATGATCAGCCTTCACAGTACTGAATGGAGAAATTTTATTCAACGGACCATGGACTGTCTAGACTGGTCCCATCAGTACGTAATGCCTGGATATACCAAAAACTGTCCAAACTGGTCCATTAGGCCATGAAAAATCAACCCATATGTACTGATAAGCTGATATGAACAGCCATATCCATACTGAATGGAAGGATTAACTCAATGGACCATGGACTGTTCGGACTGGTCCCATCTGTACATGAAAATGACCCATACATACTAATAGGCTTATACGATCACCCATCCGTACAGCCTGGAAGGTCCAAGCACTGCTCAGACTGGTCCACCAGGCCATGAAAAGTCGACCCACACGTACTGATAGGCTAATATGATAAGCCTTATCTGTACTGAATGGAAGGATTTAACTTAATTGACCTTGGACTGTCCGGACTGGTCCCATTGGTACATGAAAAATGACCCATACGTACTGATAGGCTGATACGATCAGCCATCCGTACTGCCAGGATGGAGCAAGGACTGTCCAGACAGGTCCATGAGGCCATGAAAATCGACCCATACGTACTGATAGGCTTATATGATCAGCCTTATCCTACTGAATGGAAAGATTAACTCAATGGACTGTCCGGAGTGGTCCCATCAGTACATGAAAAATGACAATACGTATTGATAGGCTTATATGATCAGTGTTAACCGTACTGAATGGAAGGATTTATTTCAACAGACCATAGATTGTCCGGACTGGTCCCATCAGTAAATGGAAAATGACCCATAGGTACTGATAGGCTGATACGATCAACCATCCGTAAAGACTTGACGGATAAAGCACTGTCTAAACTTGTCCACAAGGCCATGAAAGATTAACCCATACGTACTGATATGCTGATATGATCAGCCTTCACCTTACTGAATGGAAAGATTTAATTCAACGGACCACGGACTGTCCCATCAGTACTTGATAAATGAACAATACTTACTGATATGCTAATATGATCAGCCATCTGTAATGCATGGATGTACCAAAGACTGTCCAGACTGGCCCATTAGGCCATGAAAAATCAACCCATACGTACTGATTAGCTGATATGATCAGCCGTATCCGTACTGAATGGAAGGATTAACGCAATGGACAATGGACTGTCCCGACTGGTCCCATCTGTACATGAAAATGACCCATACGTACTGATAGGCTGATACGATCAGCCATCTGTACTGCCTGGAAGGTCCAAGCACTGCTCAGACTAGTCCATCAGGCCATGAAAAGTCGACCCACACATACTGATAGGCTGATATGATAAGCCTTATCCGTACTGAATGGAAGGATTTAATTTAATTGACCTTGGACTGTCCAGACTGGTCCCATCAGTACATGAAAAATGACCCATACGTACTGATAGGCTGATACGATCAGCCATCTGTACTGCCTGGAAGGTCCAAGCACTGCTCAGACTAGTCCATCAGGCCATGAAAAGTCGACCCACACATACTGATAGGCTGATATGATAAGCCTTATCCGTACTGAATGGAAGGATTTAATTTAATTGACCTTGGACTGTCCAGACTGGTCCCATCAGTACATGAAAAATGACCCATACGTACTGATAGGCTGATACGATCAGCCATCCGTACTATCTGGATGGAGCAAGGATTGTCCAGACAGGTCCATGAGGCCATGAAAAATCAACCCATACGTACTGATAGGCTGATTTGATCAGCCTTATCCTACTGAATGGAAGGATTAACTCATGGACTGTCAAGAGTGGTCCCATCAGTACATGAAAAATGACTTATATGTACTGATAGGCGGATACCATCAGCCATTTGTACTACCTGGAAGGACCAAGCACTGTCCAGACTGGTCCATCAAGCCATGAAAAAATGACCCACACGTATTGATAGGCTGATATGATCAGCCTTATCTATACTGAATGGAAGGATTTCACTCAACGGACCATGGATTGTCCAGACTGGTCCCATTAGTACCTGAAAAATTACCCATACGTACTGATAGGCTGATACGATCAGCCATCCGTACTGCTAGGATGGACCACGAAAAATCGACCCATACGTACAAATAGGCTGATTGTCCAGAGTGGTCTATCAGGCCATGAAAAATCGACCCATACGTACAAATAGGCTGATTTGATCAGTGTTAACCTTACTGAATGGAAGAATTTAAATCAACGGACCATGGACTGTCCGGACTGGTCCCATCAGTACATGGAAAATGACCCATACGTACTGATAGGCTGAAACGATCAGCCATCTGTACTGCCTGGAAGGACCAAGGACTTTCCAGACTGGTCCATCAGGCCATGAAAAATCGACTCAGACGTACTGATAGGCTGATATGATCATCCTTATCTGTACTAAATGGAAGGATTTATCTTAGAGGACCATCGACTGTCCAGACTGGTCCCATCAGTACATGAAAAATGACCCTTACGTACCGATAGGCTGATACGATCAGCCATCCGTACTGCCTGGAAGGACCAAGGACTGTCCAGACTGGTCCAACAGGCCATGAAAATCGACCCATATGTACTGATAGGCTGATATGATCAGCCTTATCCGTACTGAATGGAAGGATTTAACTCAACTGACCATGGACTGTCCAGACTGGTCCCATTAGTACATGAAAAATGACCCATACGTACTGATTGGCTGATTTGATCAGCCATCCGTAATGACTGGATGTACGAAGCACTGTCCTAACTGGTCCACAAGGCCATGAAAAATTAACCCATACGTACTGATAGGCTGATATGATCAGCCTTCACCGTACTAAATGGAAAGATTTAAGTCAACAGACCATGGACAGTCTGAACTGGTTCCGTCAATACATGAAAATCGACCCATACGTACTGATAGGCTGATACGATCACCATCCGTACTGCCTAGAAAGGACCAAGGACTTTCCACACTTGTCCATCAGGCCATGAAAAATCGACCTACACGTAATGATAGGCTGATATGATCAGCCTTATTCATACTGAATGGAAGGATTTAACTCAACTGACCATGGACTGTCTAGACTGGTCCCATCAGTACATGAAAATTGACCCATACGTACTGATAGGTTGATACGATCAGCCATCCGTAATGACTGGATGGATAAAGCATTGTCTAGACTGGTCCAAAAGGCCATGAAAGATTAACCCATACGTACTGATATGCTGATATGATCAGCCTTCACCTTACTGAATGGAAAGATTTAATTCAACGGACCATGGACTGTCCCATCAGTACATGATAAATGAACAATACTTAGTGATATGCTAATATGATCAGCCATTTGTAATGCCTGGATGGACCAAAGACTGTCAAGACTGGTCCATTAGGCCATGAAAAATCAACCCATACGTACTGATAAGCTGATATGATCAGCCGTATCTGTACTGAATGGAAGGATTAACTCAATGGACCATGGACTGTCCGGACTGGTCCCATCTGTAAATGAAAATGACCCATACGTACTGATAGGCTGATACGATCAGCCATCTGTACTGCCTGGAAGGTCCAAGCACTGCTCAGACTAGTCCATCAGGCCATGAAAAGTCGACCAACAACTGATAGGCTGATATGATAAGCCTTATCCGTACTGAATGGAAGGATTTAACTTAATTGACCTTGGACTGTCCAGACAGGTCCATGAGGACATGAAAAATCAACCCATACGTACTGATAGGCTGAATAGATCAGCCTTATCCTACTGAATGGAAGGATTAACTCATGGACTGTCCGGAGTGGTCCCATCAGTACATGAAAAATGACCCATATGTACTGATAGGCTGATATCATCAGCCATTTGTACTACCTGGAAGGACGAAGCACTGTCCAGACTGGTCCATCAAGCCATGAAAAATCGACCCACACATATTGATAGGCTGATATGACCAGCCTTATCTATACTGAATGGAAGGATTTAACTCAACGGACCATTGATTGTCCAGACTGGTCCCATCAGTACCTGAAAAATTATCCATACGTACTGATAGGCTGATACGATCACCCTTCCGTACTGCTAGGATGGACCAAGGATTGTCAAGAGTGGTCCATCAGGCCATGAAAAATCGACCTATACGTACAAATAGGCTGATATGATCAGTGATAACCGTACTGAATGGAAGGATTTCATTCAACGGACCATGGACTGTCCAGACTGGTCCCATCAGTACATGGAAAATGACCCATACGTACTGATAGGCTGAAACGATCAGCCATCCGTACTGCCTGGAAGGACCAAGGACTTTCCAGACTGGTCCATCAGGCCATGAAAAATCGAACCAGACATACTGATAGGCTGATATGATCATCCTTATTTGTACTGAATGGAAAGATTTAACTCAACTGACCATGGACTTTCCAGACTGGTCCCATTAGTACATGAAAAATGACCCATACGTACTGATTGGCTGATATGATCAGCCATCCGTACTGCCTGGAAGGACCAAGGACTTCCAGACTGGTCCATCAAGCCCTGAAAAATCGAACCATACGTACTGATAGGCTGATATGATCATCCTTATCTGTACTAAATGGAAGGATTTAACTTAAAGGACCATGGACTGTCCAGACTGGTCCCATCAGTACATGAAAAATGACCCTTACATACTGATAGGCTGATACGATCAGCCATCCTTATTGCCTGAAAGGACCAAGGACTGTCCAGACTGGTCAAACAGGCCATGAAAATTCACCCATATGTACTGATAGGCTGATATGATAAGCCTTATCCGTACTGAATGGAAGGATTTAACTCAACTGACTATGGACTGTCCATACTGGTCCCATTAGTACATGAAAAATGACCCATACGTACTGATTGGCTGATACGATCAGCCATCCGTAATGACTGGATGGACGAAGCACTGTCCTAACTTGTCCACAAGGCCATGAAAAATTAACCCATACGTATTGATAGGCTGATATGATCAGCCTTCACCGTACTAAATGGAAAGATTTAATTCAACGGACCATGGACTGCCTAGACTGGTCTTATCAGTACATAAAAATGACCAATACGTACTGATATGCTCATATGATCAGCCAAAGACTGTCCAAACTGGTCCATTAGGACATGAAATATCAACACATACATACTGATAAGCTGATATGATCATCCGTATCCGTACTGAATGGAAGGATTAACTCAATGGACCATGGACTGTCTGGACTGATACGATTAGCCATTTGTACTGCCTGGAAGGTGCAAGGACTGCCAGACTGGTCCATCAGGCCATGAAAAATCGACCCATACGTACTGATAGGCTGATATGATCAGCCTTAACCGTAATGAATGGAAGGATTTAAATCAACAGACAAGGGACTGTTCATACTGGTTCCATCAGTACATGAAAAATGACCCATACCTACTGATAGGTTGATATGATCACCTATCCTTACTGCCTGGAAGGACCAGGGACTGTCCAGACTGGTCCATCATGCCATGAAAAATCGAACCAGACGTACTGATAGGCTGATATGATCATCCTTATCTGTACTAAATGGAAGGATTTAACTCAGAGGACCATGGACTGTCCAGACTGGTCCCATCAGTACATGAAAAATGACCCTTACATACTGATAGGCTGATACGATCAGCCATCCGTACTGCCTGGAAGGACCAAGGACTGTCCAGACTGGTCCAACAGGCCATGAAAATTCACCCATATGTACTGATTGGCTGATATGATAAGCCTTATCCGTACGGAATGGAAGGATTTAACTCAACTGACCATGGACTGTCCAGACTGGTCCCATTAGTACATGAAAAATGACCCATACGTACTGATTGGCTGATACGATCAGCCATCCGTAATGACTGGATGGACCAAGGACTATCCATACTGGTCAATTAGGCCACAAAAAATTGAACCATACATAGTGATAGCCTGATATGATCAGTGTTATCCGTACTAAATGGAAGGATTTAACTCATTGGACCATGGACTGTCGAGACTGGTCCTATAGAATCCCTGATTCTGGATAGGATCGCCTGGATGGATCATTGTGCGAGGTGACATATCATTCAGGCCATATGACCTAAACACAAGCGTGTCATGTTCCCAAAACGTGGTTAAGGGAGTCAGATAGTTGGAACTTAACCAAAACAGGGAAGAGGCAAGCTCAAAAGAGTTGTAGGAGCGATCCAGTAGCTGGACAAGGTCCGGTTGAAGCTCAAAAAGCTAGGTGGAGCTTGGAGGTAGCTCACACAGTGTAGGTTGGCTCACTGGAGCTGGTGGACTAGCTCACCCAGCTGAGGCAGCTAGCAGTCAGCATATCTCAGCTAGGAGGAGTGTTCGGGCCTTGGGCAGTTGGACCAGTCTGAGCTGTGGTCGGGTCAGGTGGATGGGCAGTGTGGTCCGGCCATTGGGGAAACGGATCAGGTGGTCCATATGCTCGGTCCAGGCGATGGGAATTGGGTCTAGGCTCGTGGGGGATCTGCCAGGAGACAGTTACTGGCCAAGGGATGGCAAGAAAGGAAGTTATGGATGATGGGGTATAAAGGGAGCAAGAGGTGCCCATTCGCCTACCAAATGGCACCCATTCGGCCAGGGCAGTTACCCATGCCTTCCTCTATAAATATAAAGGGTTGGGTACAAAAATTGCCATCATTTACACATAGGAAACACAGAGAAAAGTCCAGAGAGACAAGAGAAGAAAGAGAGAGAGAGATAAGCCATAACAAGGCCGATATTGACTGTTTGGTGAATCCAACAAGAAGGATTGCTTGTGGGAAGGAAAGGCCGACCAGTATGGATACAGGAGTCACGCCAGGTCTTCTTACCACTTCCTGAAACACCAAGAAAAACAGAGGTATGGTCGGATTAAAGAAATTAATACCAAAATTGGTGTGAAGACAGCAAAGAGGCAGTTTTGTCGGCAATCAAAGGGGAAGTTGTGAACGACCCTTTCATGGAGTTTGATCGTGGATTATAACGTCCTAGGCTTACTCTGTGTCTGGGGAACACACGCAAATATCCAAGAGAGAAGGGAGAAGGCCGGACTTCACTCTCAATGGCATGAACAGCCTTGAAGGTGGATGCAGTGCATAAACTGGTTTCATGGGAGTTCGATGGATAGGAATAGAGGCACGACCCTTGAATGGATTTTATCATTATTGTAAGTATATGACAAGGATTGATAGAGGTGTGATCAAGAGAGTTATGGCCGTTCATGATAAGGGATGGCACAAAATCTACAATCATCATTGATAAGGTAACATGTTTACAATTACTTTATAGTTATATTTCTGTCTCCTGTGGTGTGGTTAAGGACAAGCATGGCACGCCCCTTTTATACCATATATTGTGATATAAACTAAGGATCCAGGACCCTGAGAGAAGGGGCGGATGATTGCTGATCTAACTCATCCATGTGGGATGATAGTTAGATGATATTCATTGGATAGTAATCCATGATGGATCATGTATTGTTGTTGGGTTTGATCATGGTGTGAACCATTGATCCGTCCCATTGAGGAGTAACATGGGAGTCCTAGTACAAGGGGAACCATGTAGAGTGCAAGGTCCAATTCTTCTGGAACCAACAACAAGCAAAGGAGATTAGTAAGGCTAGTACTTGTTGGAATGGACCACAAGTATTGAGCTGCTGTGTTTGTACAAGAAGGCCGTGTGTGATCTGATCATGGGCAAGGATGGACGACCTAATCCTTATATGATGGATTAAGGTTGCTGATCTGATTGATCAAAGGATGCACCGGTTATAACAGCAAGACTGATCGGTTAGGTATGTGTGAAGACTCATCAGTTCTGAGTCATGTGGGGTGGTTGGTTGATTGACATGGGATCTGATGGGCATTATTAGTCCATGAGAGGAATTGGATCCAGAGGAGCGTACTGCTAAGACATGGAGGCACTGAACCATGGCCTTGGCCGGTTCAGGAATGAGGTCCATGGCCTTGTCTGGACTGTTGATGGTCGAGATCTATATGGTCTGGATATATTCATTGGATTTCGATTATGGGAATCTCTTAGTGCGGATTTTTCAGGAGTTTTAGTGAATTTTAATTAATTATTGGAGCACTTTTGAAAGTGGCCAGAAATGTACCTAGAACTTCCCAAAGGTTACTCAGTCTGTGGTGATGGTTGGTTGAATGACAAAGTACCAAAGGGAAGGGTTTATGCAGGTATAAGAGATCTGTACGAGTAGACGGGGAGCTGGGCGAAGCTACCTCGCAGCTCGGTCAGCTGGAAAAGAGTAAATGGAACCTTAAGTGAAGTGGTTCAGCTCAGATAGCTGGATGAGCTAGCTAAACAGCTAAGTCAGCTGGGGCAATAAGCTAACAAGCTTCGTGGATGTGGAAAAGTTACGATCTAACAGTTGTTTGCTTAGATCTAGATAGAATGGTTAGGGGAATGGAACCTCGGGTTTGTATGACTTGGTTTAGGTTTAGAATGAACCTTTAAGCTAGTTGGTAGTTGAGTAAACTAACCAAGGCTGAGGTTAATCGACCAGACAAGTGTTAGATTGGTTTTAGTCCAATGTTTAGTTAGAGAATAATCCGCTGCATATAACTTGAAAAGATCTAATCTAGGAAGGACTAAGGAAGTCTTTAGCTAAGGTTTAAGTTAGCCATCGCCTTAAGGGAAAACTATAAAAGGAAAGGTTGAGAAAAATTAAGAGGCTCGGTCAGGAAGTGGACCGAGCGACGTGAGGCATCGACCGCGGCCTAATCGGCCAGATCAGGGTCTTACAGGTGCCATCAGTACATGAAAAATGACCCTGACGTACTGATAGGCTGATACGATCAGCCATCCGTACTGCCTGGAAAGACCAAGGACTGTCCAGACTGGTCCATCAGGCCATGAATAATCGACCTATATGTACTGATAGGCTGATATGATCAGCCTATCTGTACTGAATGGAAGGATTAAATCAATGGACCATGGACTGTCCGGACTGGTCTCATCAGTACATGAAAATGACCCATACGTACTAATAGGCTGATACGATCAGCTATCCGTACTGCCTTGAAGCACCAAGCACTGTACAGACTGGTCCATCAGGCCATGAAAGTCGACCCACACTTACTGATAGGCTTATATGATCAGCCTTATCCGTACTGAATGGAAGGATTTAACTCAACGGACCATGTACTGTCCAGAATGGTCCCATCAATACATGAAAACTGACTTATATGTACTGATAGGATGATACGATCATCCATCCGTACTCCCTGGATTGACCAAGCACTGTCCAGACTGGTCAATCAGGCCATGAAAAATTGACCCATGTGTATTGATAGGCTGATATGATCTGCCGTATCTTTACTGAATGGAAGGAGTTAATTAAACGGACCATGGACTGTCCGGACTGGTCCCATCAGTTCATGAAAATGAACCATACGTACTGATAGTCTGATACGATCAGCCATCCGTACTGCATGGAAGGACCAAGCACTGTCCAAACTGGTCCATCAGGCCATGAAAAGTCGACCTACACGTACTGATAGGCTGATATGATCAGCCTTATCCGCACTGAATGGAAGGATTTAACTCAATGGACCATGGACAGTCCGGACTGGTCCCATCAGTACATGAAAAATGACCCATACGTACTGATAGGCTTATACGATCATCAATTCGTACTGCCTGGATGGACCAAGCACTGACCAGACTGATCACTCAGGCCATGAAAATCGACCCATGTGTACTGATAGATAGCCTTATCCGTACTGAATAGAAGGATTTAACTAAACGGACCACAGACTGTCTGGACTGGTCCCATCAGTACATCAAAAATGACCCATACGTACTGATAGGCTGATACTATCAGCCATCCGTACTGCTTGGAAGGACCAAGGACTGTACAGACTTGTCCATCAGGCCATGAAAAATCGACCCATACTTACTGATAGGCTGATATGATCAGCCTTATCCATACTGAATGGAATGATTTAAATTAACGGACCATGGACTGTCCGGACTGGTCCCATCAATACATACAAAATGACCCATACATACTGAGAAGCTGATACAATCAGCCATCCGTACTGCCTGGATGGAGCAAGGACTATAAGACCCGATCCTGGTCCAAAGGACCCAACTAGGACCCGCGGACTTACGTATCTAATCATGTAATTTTTGTTCACTTTTAAGGTCCAATATTTCTCTAAGTCTTTCTCAATCATATGAGGTTCACACATTTCGATTCCTGAGTCTATTAAGATAAGAGAAATTGTATCTTTATTAATATAAAACATGTGATCCAATACATAGATTCAGTTCCACAATAGGCTATCATAAGTTCATGTGTTCTTACTAACTATACTATCCCACAACCCACACATCAATCCACGGCTCAGGTCTTCATGGTTCCTTGGCCTTGCCACGGTCATTGTCTGGTCCTGAAAGCAACATCATCACAAGACACATGTATAAGTACAATCCGATACCCTAACAGTCATGTCTACATTGCATGGTTCGGTTCTCCTATTCTATGGTCCATAACCTATCCATTCAGTTCACAAGGCCCACGGCCACACTCAGGACACCACCCAGGACATCCTGGACACCTACTCAACACACGGCCTGACTGATCCAATGTGGACCAACCCTTTGTCCACACCAAACCACAATCGACCATTGCTGATTCCCAAATCTGATCAACCCAAATAAATCCCCCAAAACTAATTAAAATTCTTGACAATTCCTAACAAATCCCAACTAAGATAAGAAGAATCCATACTCAGAATCTACAGAACCGGCCTCGATCCTATTGATGTCGGCCACAATCAGCCAAACCGGCCATAACTGACCATACTCAAATCAATCAGGTAAAAACCTAATAAAATCCATGATAACTCATGATAAATCGCTACTAAGAGGAATACATGGTCGTAATTCAATGAATCCCAGCGAAGCGTATAGAATCCGACCAAGACCAGTCCGGCGAAAGGCCAAGGACTATGTTCCTGGACCGGCCAGGGCCTTGGTCCAGTCACACTGAGATTGAAACGCCAACCACATAAAGAATACAGGTGAAGAGAAGTTAATTAGTAAGGCGATGGGAAGAGATGGGTCTGGATTCACCAAACCGACCGCAGCCCACACGGCATCACACTGCAGCCATGGCAGGATGGTTTGGTCAATCCCACTCACCTTGGGAGTGCGCTCTGGAGTGCTCAAGCCCTTCTCCAAGTCCTTATCCTTGCCTCCAGTACCCATCCTCAACCGATCTCCACACCGCACAAGCAAACTCCTAACCGGAAATCAATCACCAACACACGCAGCCAAGCCTTGATCTCTCTCTCTCTCTCTCTCTCTCTCTCTCTCTCTCTCTCTCTCTCTCTTTCTTTCTCTCTATCACGATTTGGACAGAGCTTTCCTTAGGCAAAATTGTGTGAATTCTGGACCCCTAGGGTCTGTATTTGAAGGCAAGAATCGACCCTTAACTGCCTAGGCGAACAGGCATGACTTGGTTGCCGAATGGGTGCAACTTGCACCATTCGCACCCCTTCATCCTAACTGCCTCCAACCGCCTCTCTCTCCCTTATCCTCTTCGAATGAAAGCCCCATGGTCCTGTCCACTGCCCTGCCTACTTGTCCAAGACCCCAAACTGGTCGGACCCCCCTTAACCAACAAGACCTTCACCATAACAGCCCATGACCCGAGCCCCTCGACCATGACCCGAACCCTTCACCCAGCTGAGGTGAGCTGGTTGCTAGCTGCCCCAGCTAAGTGAGCTGGTGGTCCTGCTACTGGAGCTGACCTAGTGTGAGCTTTACCGAACTGTCCCGAGCTTGATCTATCTGGCCAAGCTACTCCCATGCCTTGTCCGGCTGCCTTAGAACTCATCCAACTCTTCTTTCCTTGTCTTCATTCGATTCTGGTTAAGTCTCAACCTACCGATGGACTTAACCATCCGTCCCAGCCATGATATACTTGTCCTTATGTCATGTGACCTGACTGGTGCGTCTCCTCGCACCATGGCTGTAACATCCCGAGTTGTGATATATGGAAAGGCTTAAGAGAATTGATTTGGCTACCTATGTCATCAAAGTGCACTTACCTTTTCGGGAGCACATCAGTTTAGAACTCCAGAGTTAAGCGTGCTTGAGCTGGAGTAGTCTAAGGATGGGTGACCTATCGGGAAGTGATTCGCGATACCGTGTGAGTGAGGCCAAAGCACGGGGAAAGGTCATGTGATGATTGCAGGGTCAGTAAACAATGATTTCGAGCCTTGGAAAATTAACGGACCGACCGTTGGAACGGGATGGGGCCCACGGGCCGAGAGAGCGGGCGTGGGTGGCCCATTAGCTGTTGACGGTCGGGGCGTTACAATGGCTGTGTCCGAAGGCCTTATCTAGAATCAGGGACATGACAAGTCTCCCCCACCTGAGATGGATTCCTCCTCAAATCCGACCCTAGACTTGTCTCCATGGAAAACTGACCATACCATTCTCGAAAGTCAGTTTTCATCCTTGCTTCTGTCTCCCAAGTAACTTGTTCTTGTCCATTGCAATCCCAAACAACTTCGACCATCTGTATGGTCTTCCTTCTCATAGCTTTTTCCATCCTATCCACAATCTGAACCGGCCTTGTCTCCAAAGTGAGGTTCGTTCCTAGATCCGATGGAATCTCAGGGATAACTATGTCTTGATCTGAAAGACATTTCCTCAGCTGAGATACATGGAACACATTGTGAAATGCATCCATCTCTGTCGGTAGGTTCAGCTTGTAAGCCACCGCACCAACCCTCTCTATGATCCGGAATGGACCCAAGTATCTTGGATCCAACTTCCTTCGGCCAGACACCCTCTTCCGGCCCTTAAAGGTAATCATCTTTAAGTAGACCATGTCGCCTATCTCAAACTCCACATGCTTCCTTCTTCTATCTGCATAGGACTTGTGGCGGTCTTGTGCTTCCTTCATCTTGTCCTTTATAAACTTGATATTCTCTGTGGTCTCCTCCACAATCTCAGTCCCTATCATGCTGTGCTCCCCCACTTGGGTACAGCATAATGGTGTCCTGCAAGGTCGCCCATACAAAGCCTCATACAGTGACATCCCAATGCTAGTGTGATAGTTGTTGTTTTAAGCAAACTCCACCAAAGGCAGATGTCTCTCCCAAGAATCTCCCCAGTCCAAGACACATGCCCTCAGCATGTCCTTTAACGTTTGGATGGTTCTCTCCGACTGACCATCCGTTTGTGGATGATAAGATTTACTCATGTTCACTCTTGTTCCCAAGGCCTTTTAGAAAGCCTTCCAGAAAGAAGAAGCAAACCGAGGATCTCTATCTGAAACAATACTGGCCGGCACTCCATGCAGGCGTACTATCTCATCCATGTAGATCCGTACCAAAGGCTTCACACCATCAGTATTTTTGATTGGTATGAAATGGGCTGACTTGGTTAAACGGTCCACCACTACCCATACTGAATCCTTCATGTTCCTGGTCGTTGGAAAACCAGACAAAAAATCCATGGTGATATGATCCCATGATCCCACTTCCATTCTGGAATAGGTAGATTCTGAAGTAACCCACTGGGTACTTGATGCTCTGCCTTGACGAGCTGGCAAGTAGGACACTTAGCCACCCATTCTGCCACATCAGTCTTCATACGGACCCAATGGTAATACCTCTTGATGTCCTTGTACATCTTGTTCAGTCCAGGATGCACAAAGAACTTAGACTTATGAGAGTGGCCCATAATCTCCTCCTTAAGTCCCCTTACATTTGGAACACTGATCCTCCCATGAAACAAGATTGTTCCATCTTGTGCAACCTGGTACTCCGTCTTATCATTCAGAGCAACCTTCTGAAGGTTCTCATCCAAGCCTTGTGCTTGCTTAATCCTGGAAAAAAGATCAGCCTGGTTCACTGCCTCTAAACCCAATGGCTCGTCCTCGCTGGCCAATGTGTTCAGGTGCAATGTCTAGACCATCCCTTCCAGCACCTCTGCCTCCCTTTCAGCTGAGGCCTCAGCCCTTCTACGGCTCAAGGCATCGGCCACCAAGTTTGCTTTACCGGGATGGTAAGCAATCTCAAGATCATAATCGGCCACAAATTCCATCCACTTTGTTTTCCTCATATTTAACTCAGGTTGAGTGAACATATACTTGAAACTCTTGTGGTCAGTTTAGATCTGAACCTTGGCTCCATACAAGTATGATCGCCATATCTTGAGGGCAAACATCACTGCGGCCATTTCCAGGTCGTGGGTTGGGTAGTTCCCTTCATGCTTCCTCAATTACCTAGAGGCATAGGCAATGACCTTACCGTGTTGGGTCAATACACACCCCAATCCTGTGATGGATGCATCAGTGTATACCACATATGGTTGGTCAGCCTCTGGCAGCACTAGGATAGGTGCACCTGTCAACATATCCTTCAAAGCAGAGAAACACTTCTCACACTTCTCAGACCATACAAACTTTACATCCTTACCAGTAGTTGTGTCATTGGTTGAGCCAAGCTTGCAAACCCCTTGACAAACTTCCTGTAATATCCGGCCAGACCTAAGAAACTTATGACCTCTGTTGCATTCTTAGGTCGTGGCCATCCTTGTATGGCCTTAATCTTCTCAGGGTCAACTGAGACTCCCTGGTCTGACACAATGTGTCCAAGGAATCCAACACTCCTTTGCCAAAAACTGCACTTACTCAACTTGCAAAGAGCTGTTGTTCCCTCAACCATCCCAGCACAGCCCTTAGATGCCTTTCATGGTCTTCCTTGCTCTTGGAATATACTAATATGTCATCTATAAAGATGATTACAAATTCATCCAAGAAGTCACGGAAGATGCCATTCATCATCTTCATAAAGGCTGCGGGTGCATTGGTTAATCCGAAAGGAATGACCACAAACTCATAATGGCCGTACCTAGTTCGGAATGCTGTCTTTCTAATGTCATTTGGTTCAATAGGGATCTGATGATACCCTGAAGCCAAATTAAACTTAGAGAACCACTTTGCACCCTTGAGCTGATCCAACAACTCATATATCCGAGGTAATGGGTACTTGTTCTTCATAGTGACCCGGTTCAACCCTCGATAGTCAATACATAACCTGAAGTTACCATCTTTATTTTTCACAAAAAGAAATGGTTCTCCCCAAGGTGACACACTAGGTCTTATAAAACCTTTGTCCAGCAACTCCTCAAGTTGCTTCTTAAGCTCGACCATCTCGGCAGGAGACATTCTGTAGGGACTTTTGGATAATGGGGCCGTCCCTGGTTCCAGTTCTATTATGAATGGGTCTGATCTATCAGGGGGAATGCCCTGTAGGGACCCAAACACATCATGGAACTTGCGGACCAGCGGTATGCCCTCCGGGTCACCACCCCCTACGACCTCCTTCGTGGCGATTGTGGCCAGATAAGCCACACAACCCTTCCTCAGCATCCTCTCAACATGGATTGATGACACCACCAAGCATCCAGAGGCCGGACGTATACCTTGGAACCTGATCGGAGATCCACACCCACTCTCAAACTGCACGCGCCCCCGGTGACAGTCAGGAGTGGCCCGATTCTTTCCAAGCCAGTCCATACCTAATATCACCTCATGATTCTTTTGGTGGACTACCACAAGATCCACAGGCATGACCCTGTCCTGGATCACCACTGGGACGTCCTGAATCACTCATAGTGAACTCATAACTTGCCCACCGGCCGCGTTCACTACCCCAGGACAATCCCATGTTCGCAACTGGAACAACCCCTTTCCGAGCATCCCAAGACTCACAAAGCTATGTGTAGCTCCAGTATCGAAAAGTACGTGTGTTTCCACACCACCAATACTTAGGGTCCCTACACATGACCCAATCTAAGTACCTAACCATTCTAAGTTCCGTACCATGCAATTTTTACTGAATTGAAAAGAACAAGATCAGACAATTACCAGTGATCGCTTGGAATGGTCCAGCCTTGTCCTCATCTTTTGACAGCTCATAGACACGGGGTGCTGAGGTCTGTCCACGGTTCTGATCCAGCCGGCTAGCCTCTCCTTGGCTCCTGCTAAGCCCGGATGACAACTTAGGACAGTCCTTGCTGAGATGTCCCTTTCTACCACAGTAGTGGCAAGTCCTGGTGTCACCACCAGCTCATAGCTCCTGCCTGGGACAGTCACAAGCTGAGTGGTCCATCTTGCCACACCGGAGACAAGCTCCCATTGCTATCCAGCATTCACCTCCATGGTGTCTACCACACTTGAGGCAAGCAGACCTACCACTTGAAGATTTACCTTCCTCAGCCTGGTCCCTCTTCCTCTTCCGGTCACTATTACCACCAGTGGCAGCCGGGTGGCTCCGGATCTTCAGTTTAGCTTCTTCAGATAGGTTGGTCTCCAACATGGCCATCCTCTCAACCAACTCGGACACAGNCCAGCATTCACCTCCATGGTGTCTACCACACTTGAGGCAAGCAGACCTACCACTTGAAGATTTACCTTCCTCAGCCTGGTCCCTCTTCCTCTTCCGGTCACTATTACCACCAGTGGCAGCCGGGTGGCTCCGGATCTTCAGTTTAGCTTCTTCAGATAGGTTGGTCTCCAACATGGCCATCCTCTCAACCAACTCGGACACAGTGTGGAAGATGCGGACAAAGCAGTAGGTTCGGAGCTCGACCCTAAGGCCTCTTATGAACCGACGTACCTGAACTGACTCGTCCTCCAGTCTCTTTCCCACATAGAGCCTGAGTCGGTTGAACTCCTCCTCCTACTCTCTAACCGTCCTACGACACTGGACCAGATCCAAGAATTTAGCCTCCAAACGATCCCAAGCCACAGCTGGGAAATACTTGTGGTTGAACTCAACCACAAAGTCAGAGAAGCGTTCAATGGTGCCATTGGTACGCTTGTCTAGTGACAACCACCAGTTTATGAGCATCGCCCTTCAAGAAGTGAACTGCTATGTCCTTCTGATAATCCTCTGGGCAATGGGTTGAGTTGAAGTTGCGGACCAGCCTGCTCCTCCACTCATCAGCCTCCAATGGGTCAACACTTCCAGCAAAGTGTTTGGTGCCCATCTTAGCTATGTGCTCCAGTAGCTTCAGGTAATCCATTCTCCTAACCACCTCGGCCACCTGTTCCACCCACCTACCAGCTAAGGGAACAGCTGTGGGTCAGAGATGACCCACAGACGAATTCACCCGTGGTGTGAACACTTGGGTCAGAGATATCATCTGGTTGCCCATAGCTTTCATAGACTCCAGCACATCCTTCATGGATGGCTCAGTAGCTGGGTTGGCTAATCCAGCTGTCACATTGCCCGCAGCCTCTCCACGCCCATCCTGGCGACCAACATGTTAGGACTCACCTTCATCCTCCATCTTCCTTTGCTTCTGTTCATCAGCTCCATCAGCTGGCCCCAACTCCTGTTCCAGCTGAGTTCCAGCTCCATCCACACGAACCTCGGTCGGATCTAGCTGAGCATTTGGCAGTCCGGCTCCCACATTAGCCCCATCCGGTTGGATAAGCAACAGCACAGTTGGGTTAGTCCCATCCGCTTCAACCTGTCCGGACCCACCAGCTGCTTCCTTACCCTTCCAAGAAGTTTTGGACTTCCTTGTACCCTTGGGTTCAAATCAAACACTCAATGTTAGTCCCATCAAAATTTATATAAACAAACACACACAATCACTAAGGCTAACACACATTCAATCAGACCTTACCATGAGACCCAGCCGGAAGTGTGGTGATTTCCCATAACCCAAAACAATCCTAGAACCAACTCCACTCTGATACCAACTTGTAAGACCCGATCCTGGTCCAAAGGACCCAACTAGGACCCGCGGACTTACCTATCTAATCATGTAATTTTTGTTCACTTTTAAGGTCCATTATTTCTCTAAGTCTTTTTCAATCATATGAGGTTCAAACATTTTGATTCCTAAGTCTATTAAGATAAGAGAAATTGTATCTTTATTAACATAAAACATGTGATCCAATACATGGATTCAGTTGCACAATAGGCTATCATAAGTTCATGTGTTCTTACTAACTATACTATCCCACAACCCACACATCCATCCACGGCTTAGGTCTTCATGGTTCCTTGGCCTTGCCACGGTCCTGGTCTGATACCCTAACAGTCATGTCTACATTGAATGGTTCGGTTCTCCTATTTTATGGTCCATAACCTATCCTTTCAGTTCACAAGGCCCACGGCCACACTCAGGACACCGCCCAGGACATCCTAGACACCTACTCAACACACGGCCTGACTGATCCAATATGGTCCAACCCTTTGTCAACACCAAACCACAATCGACCATGGCTTATTCCCAAATCTGATCAACCCAAATATATCTCCAAAAACTAATTAAAATTCATGAAAATTCCTAATAAATCCCAACTAAGAAGAATCCATAATCAGAATCTACAGAACCGGCCTCAATCCTATTGATCTCGGCCACAATCAGCCAAACCGGCCATAACTGACCATACTCAAATCAATTAGGTAAAACCTAATAAAATCCATGATAATTCATTATAAATACCCACTAAGAGGAATACATGGTCGGAATTCAATGAATCCCACCGGAGCGTATAGAATCCAACCAAACCAGTCCGGCCAAAGGCCAAGGACTATGTTCCTGGACCGGCCAAGGCCTTGGTCCAGTCACACTGAGATTGAAACGCCAAGAACATAAAAAAATATAGATGAAGAGAATTTAATCAGTGAGGGGATGGGAAGAAATGGGTCTGGATTCACCAAACCGACCACAGCCCAGACGGCATCACACCGCAGCCATGGCAGGATGGTTCGGTCCATCTCTCTCTCTCTCTCTCTCTCTCTCTCTCTCTCTCTCTCTCTCTCTCTCTCTCTCTCTCTCTCTCTCTCTCTCTCTCTCTCTCTCTCTCTCTCTCTCTCTCTCTATCTATCTCTCTTTCTTTCTCTCTATCACGATCTGGACAGAGCTTTCCTTAGGGAAAATTGTGTGAATTCTGGACCCCTAGTATCTGTATTTAAAGGCAAGAATCGAACCTTAACTGCCTGGGCGAACAGACATGACTTGGTGGCCGAATGGGTGCAACTTGCACCATTCGCACCCCTTCGTCCTAACTGCCTCCAACCGCCTCTCTCTCCCTTATCCTGTTCGAATAAAATCTCCATGGTCCTGTCCACTGCCCTGCCTACTTGTCCAAGATCCCAAACAAGACCAGCACCATAACCGCCCATGATCCGAGCCCCTCGACCATGACCCGAACCCTTCACCCAGCTGAGGTGAGCTGGTTGCTAGCTGCCCCATCTAAATGAGCTGGTGGTCCAGCTACTGGAGCTGGCCTAGGCTAGTGTGAGGTGTACCTAACCGTCCCGAGCTTGATCTAGCTGGCCAAGCTACTCCCATGCCTTGTCCGGCTGCCTTAGAACTCATCCAACTCGTCTTTCCTTGTCGTCATTCGATTCTGGTTAAATCTCAGCCTACTGATGCACTTAACCATCTGTCCCAGCCATGATACGCTTGTCCTTAGGTCATGTGACCTGACTGGTGCGCCTCCTCGCACTATGGCTGTGCCCGAATGCCTTATCTAGAATCAGGGACATGACAAGGACCATCCAGACTGGTCCATGACGCCATGAAAAATTGACCCATACGTACTGATAGGCGTATATGATCAGCCTTATCCGTACTGAATGGAAGGATTAACTCAATGGACTATGGACTGTTTGGACTGGTCCCATCTGTACATTAAAAATGACCCATATGTACTGATAGGCTGATACGATCAGCCATCCGTACTGCCTGAATGGAGCAAGCACTGTCCAGACTGGTCCATCAGGCCTTGAAAATCAACCCATGTGTACTGATAGGCTGATATGATCAGGCTTATCCGTACTGAATGAAAGGATTTAACTAAACGGACCATGGACTGTCCAGACTAGTCCCATCAGTACATGAAAAATGACCCATACGAACTGATAGGCTGATACCATCAGCCATCCGTACTGTTTGGAAGGACCAAGGACTGTCCAGACTGGTCCATCAGGCCATGAAAAATTTACCCATATGTACTGATAGGCTGATATGAACAGCCTTATTCGTAATGAATAGAAGGATTTAACTCAATGGACCATGGACAATCTGGACTGGTACCATCAGTACATGTAAAACGACCCATACATACTGATCGGCTGATACGATTGGCCATCCGTACTGCCTGGAAGGACCAAGAACTGTCCAGACTTGCCCATCAGGCCATGCAAAATTGACCCACACGTACTGATAGACTGATATGACCAGCCTTATCCGTACTGAATGGAATGATTTAACTCAAATGACCATGGACTGTCCAGACTGGTCCCATCAGTACATGAAAAATGACCCATACATACTGATAGGCTGATACGATCAGCCATCCATACTAAATAGAAGGATTTAACTTAAAGGACCATGGAGTGTCCAGACTGGTCCCATCAGTACATGAAAAATGACCCTTACGTACTGATAGGCTGATACAATCAGCCATCTGTTCTGCCTGGAAGGACCAAGGACTGTCCAGACTGGTCCATCGGGCCATGAAAATCAACCCAAATGTACTGATAGGCTGATATTATCAGCCTTATCCGTACTGAATGGAAGTATTTAACTCAACGGATCATGGACAGTCTGGACTGGTCCCATCAGTACATGAAAAATGACCCATAAGTACTGATAGGCTGATATTATCAGCCATTCGTACTGCCTGGAAGGACCAAGAACTGTCCAGACTGGTTCATCAGGCCATGAAAATATGACTCATACGTACTGATAGACTAATATGATCAGCCTTATCCGTCTTGAATGGAAGGATTTAACTTAACGGACCATGAACTGTCCGGACTGGTCCCATCAGAACAGGAAAAATGACCCATACGTACTGATAGGCTGATACGATCAGCCATCCGTACTGCTAGGATGGACCAAGGATTGTCCACAGTGGTCCATCAAGCCATGAAAAATTGACTCATGAGTACTGATAGGCTGATATGATCAGTGTTAACCGTACTGAATGGATGGAACTCATTCAGCACACCATGGACTGTCCGGACTGGTCCCATCAGTACAAGAAAAATGACCCATACGTACTGATAGGGTGATACGAGCAGCCATCCATACTGCCTGGAAGGAACAAAGACTTTCCAGACTGGTCCATCAGGCCATGAAAAATCGACCCATACGTAGTTATAGGCTGATATGATCAGCCTTAACCGTATTGAATGGAAGGATTTAACTCAACAGACCATGGACTGTCCAGACTGGTTCCATAGGTACATGAAAATAGACCCATAAGTACTGATAGGTTGATATGATCAGCTCTCCGTACTTCCTAGAAGGACCGGGGACTGTCCAGACTGGTCCAATAAGCCATGAAAAATCGACCCATATGTATTGATAGGCTGATATGATCAGCCTTAACAAAACTGAATGGAAGGACTTCACTCAACGGACCATGGACTGTCCAAACTAGTCCCATCTATAGATGAAAAATGACCCAAACGTACAGGTAGGCTGATACGACCAGCCATTCGTACTGCCTCGAAAGACCAAGGACTGTCTAGACTGGTCCATCAGGCCATGAAAATCGACTCATACATAATAATAGGCTGATATGATCAGCCTTATCCAAACTGAATTGAAGGATTTAACTCAACGGACCATGGACTGTCCGGACTGGTCCCATCAGAACATGAAAAATTACGCATATGTACGGATAGGCTGAAACCATCAGCCATCCGTACTGCCTGGAAGGACCAAGCACTATCCAGACTAGTTCATCATTCCATGAAAAAATCGACCCCACACATATTGATAGGCTGATATGATCAGCCTTATCCGTACTGAATAGAAGGATTTAACTAAACGGACCATGGATTGTCCAGACTGGCCATCAGTACATGAAAAATGACCCATACGTACTGATCGGCTGTTACGATCAGCCATCCGTACTGCAAGGATGGTCCATCAAGCCATGAAAAATTGACTCATAAGTACTGATAGGCTGATATGATCAGTGTTAACCGTACTGAATGGAATGAATTCATTCAATAGACCATGGACTGTCCGGACTGGTCCCATCAGTACAAGAAAAATGACCCATACGTACTGACAGGGTGGTACGATCAGCCATCCATACTGCCTGGAAGGAACAAGGACTTTTAAGACTGGTCCATCAGCCATGAAAAATTGACACATACGTACTGATAGGCTGATATGATCAGCCTTAACCGTATTGAATGGAATGATTTAACTCAACAGACCATGGACTGTCCAGACTGGTTCCATAGGTACATGAAAAATGACCCATACGTACTGATAGGTTGATATGATCAGCTATCCGTACTTCCTAGAAGGACCAGGGACTGTCCAGATTGGTCCAACAGGCCATTGAAAATCGACCCATATGTATTGATAGGCTGATATGATCAGCCTTAACCAAACTGAATGGAAGGACTTCACTCAACGGACCATGGACTGTCCAAACTAGTCCTATCTATACATGAAAAATTACCCAAACGTACAGGTAGGCTGATACGATCATCCATCCGTACTGCCTCGAAAAACCAAGGACTGTCTAGACTGGTCCATCAGGCCATGAAAATCGACTCATACATACTGATAGGCTGATAAGATCAGCCATATCCAAACTGAATGGAAGGATTTAACTCAACGGACCATGGACTGTTCGGACTGGTCCCATCAGTACATGAAAAATAACTCATATGTATTGATAGGCTGATACCATCAGCCATCCGTATTTCCTGGAAGGACCAAGGAATATCCAGACTGGTCCATCAAACCAAGAAAAATCAAACCATACGTACTGATAGGCTGATATGATCAGCCTTATCCGTAATAAATGAAAGGATTTAACTCAACGGACCATGGACTGTCCAGATTGGTCCTGTAGAATCCCTGATTTTTGATAGGATCGTCCGGATGGATCATGGTGCGAGAAGACGCATAAGTCAAGTCATATGACCTGAAGACAAGCGTGTGATGTACCCAAAACGTGGTTAAGGGAATCAGATTGTTGGAACTCAACCAAAACAAGGAATAGGCAAGCTCAAAAGAGTTGCAGGAGCGATCCGGTAGCTGGACAAGGTACGGATGAAGCTCAACAAGCTAGGTGGAGCTTGGAGGTAGCTCACATAGTGTAGGTTGGCTCACTGGAGCTGGTGAACTAGCTCACCCAACTGAGGCAGCTAGCAGTCAGCTCATCTCAGCTAGGAGGAGTGTTTGGGCCTTGGGCAGTTTGACCAGTCCAGGCTGTGGTCGGGTCGGGTGGTTGGCAGTGTGGTCCGGCCATTGGGGCAATGGATCAGGTGGTCCATATGCTCGGTCCAGAGGCTGGGGACTGGGTCTAGTCTGGTGGGGGATCTGCCAGGGGACAGTTACTGGCCAAGGGATGGCAAGGGAGGTAGTTATGGTCGATGGGGTGCGAAGGGAACAAGAGGTGCCCATTCGCCTACCAAATGGCACCCATTCGGCCAGGGCAGTTACCCACACCTTCCTCTATAAATATAAAGGGTTGGGCACGAAAATTTCCATCATTTAATCATACGAATCACAGAGAAAAATCCAGAGAAATAAGAGAAGAAAGAGAGAGAGATCGGCCATAACAAGGCCGATATTGACTATTTGGTAAATCCGACAAGAAGGATTGCTTGTGGGAAGGAAAGGCCGACCAGTATGGATACAGTAGTCACGCCAGGGCTTATTAGAACTTCCTGAAACACAAAGAAAAACAGAGGTATGGTGGGATTAAAAAATCTAATACCAAAATTGGTGTGAAGGCAGCAAAGACGCAGTTTTGTGGGTAATCAAAGGGGAAGTTGTGAACGACCCTTTGATGGAGTTTTATCAGATCATGGATGATCACGTGCTAGGCTTCCTCTGTGTCTGGGTAACACACACAAATATCCAAGAGAAAATGGAGAAGGCCGGACTTCACTCTCAATGGATGCAGTGCAGAAACTTGTTTCATGGGAGTTCCATGGATGGGAAGAGAGGCATGAAACATCGACCAATACGTATTGATAGTCTGATATTATCAGCCTTATCCGTACTGAATGGAAAGATTAACTCAATGGACCATGGACTGTCCGGACTTGTCCTATCAGTACATGAAAAATGACCCATACGTACTGATAGGCTGATACGATCAGCCATCCGTACTGCCTGGATGGAGCAAGGACTATCCAGACTGGTCCATGAAGCCATGAAAAATCGACCAATAGGTATTGATAGGCTGATATGATCAGCCTTATCCGTACTGAATGGAAGGATTAACTCAATGGACCATGGACTGTCCGGACTGGTCCCATCAGTACATGAAAAACGACTCATACGTACTGATAGGCTGATACCATCTGTCATGTCCCTGATTCTAGATTGGGCCTTTGGGCACAGAAAAGGTGCTAGGAGACGCACCAGTCAGGTCACACGACCTAAAGACAAGCGTATCATGGTTGGAACGGATGGTTAAGTGCATCAGTAGGCTGAGACTTAATCAGAATCGGACGGAGACAAGCTCAAAAGAGTTGCACGAGTAATCCGGTAGCTGGAAAAGGTCCGGATGAAGCTCAACCATCTAGGTGGATCTTGGAGGTAGCTCACACAGTGTAAGTAAGCTCACCGGAGCTGGTGGACTATCTAACCCAGCTGAGCAGCTAGCAGTCAGCTCATCTCAGCTGGGAGTGGTGTTAGGTTCTTGGACAGTTGGGCTAGGTCGGGTCAAGCCTGGGTCAGCCGGTTGGGACTTGTTGTCTGGCCGTTGAGCCAATGGCTTGGATAGCCCTTAGGCTCGGTGTAGGGTCTTGGAAAAGGTTCCAAACTCATCCAGGAACTGCTGGTGGACAGTTATAGGCGAAAGGGTGCAAGGGGAGGCAGTTAAGGCCGAAGGGATGCGATGGGACCAAAAGGTGCCAATTCACTTACCAAATGGTGTCCCCTTAGTCAAGGCAGGAGGCCACGCCTTCTTCTATATATATGGGACCTTGGGCACAAAAATTGCCATCATTATTCATAGGAAACGCAGAGCAAAATCAAGAGAGACAAGAGGAGAAAGGGAAAGAGAGATCACCCCATAACAAGGCTGATATTGCTTGTTTTGGTGAATCCGGTATGGATGATTGTTCAGTGAAGGCCGTGGGTTTGCAGGCACACCAGTCCCTTCTTCTCCACCCTAAAACACAAAGAAAACCAGAGAGAAAAGGTTAGATGGTCGGATTGAATAATCCCACACCATGAGATGCATTTGAAGGCAACATGGAGACTGTTTTGTTGGCAATCAAGGGGAAAGTTATGAACGACCCTTTGATGGGTTTTGATCATTGTTGACATAACCCAGGGCCTTCTACAGAGACTTATATCACACGAAAATAACTAGGAGAGAAGATACAGGACCGCATCCCACTTCCAAAGGCTGAGACAGCCTTGAAGGCAGATGTGTGTAGAAAGGCAGTTTCATGGGCATTGAAGGGGGAACTGATGCACGACCCCTGGGTAGTGTTTGATCACGGATGAACACATCCTAGGATTTCTATACATCTTGGGATTACACGCAAATGGTTAGGAGAGAAGGGAGATGACCGAACTCCACTCCCAAAGGCATGAACAGCCTTGAAGGCGGATGCAGTGCAGAAACTGGTTCCATGGATGGGATGATGGGCACGAAACATTATTGGATATTATCAATAATAGATGTATGTGATAAGTGCTTGATGGAGGCGTGCTTGGAAGGGCATGGTCGCCCCTGGTAAGGATCCTGGTCGATCCACTGACCATGGATTCTTCTTAGTGGAGATATATCATGAATATTTATGAATTTTAATTAGTTTTTAGGAATTGATTTTATGAGGTCACCTTTTGACCGGTTGGACCGATCATGATCGGAATGCATATGGACTGGGTCGATTCATTGGATTCTGATTATGGGAATATCTTAGTGGGGAGTTATCAGGAGTTTTAATGAATTTTAATTAATTTTTGGACTAGGTTTGCTTGAGGTCAAAATTGCACCTGAGGGTGCATTGAGGAATGTTAGTTATCAACCTTGGCGTTGGTAAGCTATGTGCAAAGCATTGGCTGAGAGCCATGAAGAGGAGTACTGCCAATACTAGGCCGTGTAGACCACTAGTATAGTGCTGGGTGTACATGTGTAAGGAAGTCTGTGTGTGATCTGATCCTGGGTTAGTAAGGAAGACCTGATACTTGGTTGATGGATCAAGGTGTCTGAGCTAAGTGATCAAACGATGCATCGGTTGTATGAGTAAGACTGATCGGCTCTAGTGGGACATAGTTCCATGGCCGGTTAGGTATGTGTGAAGACTCATCAGTTCTGAGTCATGTGGGGTGGTTGGTTGATTGACTTAGGATCTGGTATAAGAGAGCTGGACGAGTAGATGGGGAGCTGGGTAAAGCTACCTCGTAGCTCAGTAAGCTGGACGAGAGCAAGTGGACGCTCAAGTGAAGTAGTTCAGCTCAGCAGAGGAGCTAGCTAAACAGATAAGTCAGCTGGGTCCGATGAGCTAACAAGCTCCGTGGATGTGGCAAAGGTACGATTTAGCAATTACTTGGATAAATTAGTAACTTGCTAAGATGCTGATAGAATGATTAGGAGAAGGGAACCTCGGGCTGGTATGACTTGGTTTAGGTAGGATCGACCTTTGAGATAGCTGGTAGTTGAGTGCACTAACCATTAGCTGAGGTGATTCAACCGGACCAGTATTAGATTGGAGTTAGTCCAATGGTTAAGTAGAGAATATTCTGCTGTGCATAAGTTGAAAGGATCTAAGCTAGGGAACGACTAAGCTAGTCTTAGCTAAGATTTAAGTAAACCCTCGCCTTAAAGGCAAACTATAAAAGAAGGGTTGAAAAATTAAGAGGTTCGGTCGGTGTGTGGACCGAGCGACGTGAGGCATCGACCGCGGCCCGAGAGGCCGGGATCGGGTCTGACAAGTTGGTATCAGAGCATGCCTGATTCTAGGATGGTTGGATTGTGGTTGTTCACCCACACATCCGTACAAGTGGATGCTAATGGGGTTAATCCACCAGTTTTGTTGCCGACTCAGCTGGAGAAGGTTAATAATGAATCTGGATTGCATCTAAGTCAACTTGATCCTACTGAGGTTTGGGTGGAATGAGCTGAGCTGCAGCTGAAAGAAGAACAAGAGGGGGGGGGGGAGCTGAATCCTCTCATTTTGGGAACCGGTCTGATCCGAACATTGTTGCAAATGATGGAAGGACTAACCGGTGGATCAGACAGCTGCTCCGGCAGCCAGTGGTCGAGCTGTGCCAGTAGCTGAGGTGGTTGAGATCGATTCACAAGTTAGAGCAGCTCGGAAAGTGGACTACCTGACTGTGCTGGAGCACATAGCTTGGATGGGAACTAAGCATTTCTGAGGTAGTGTGGATCCTTTTGAGGCAGATAAGTGGAGGAGCTGATTGGTTTGTAACTTCAGCTCAACCCGCTGCTCAAAGTTATATATCTATAACCGAAATTATTTCTAAAAGCCAAGATGACCATGGTTCCTTACTGGGGTGAGCCAAGCGAGAGTTGAGGTAAGTTAGGGTATCATGCTTGTGAACGGGAAAGTTCTAAGGTGAACCGGCTTAGCCAAGATGTACTTTCCAGGGGCAAGATCCTAAAGCAGAAGGTTGGCCGATCTAGTTATTTAGAAGTAATAGACGGGTTGGAGGGATGGATGTAGTGCAAGATCTTTGTATGGTCGACCTGGACAAGGGAAGTAACATGGACCAGAGAGTGGCTTAGGTTGAAAGAAACGTGCAGCACTCTCTTGGGGTTTAGTATTACTCTGTGGTGTCCGTTCAAAACAAGGGAGCATATGCGGTGTACATATTGGTTTAAGGGAGACGCTACATGGCGAGTACATGAGTGGGCTTGTGATCAGATGGATCAGCTTGGACTTTGTGTAAGTCAAGGTAGGATTCCTTAAGATTAAGTGTATGGAATGGGTCAATTCCAAGAGGAATTGGAAACATGATGTTAAGTATCTTAGTATGATAAGGTTTGAGGTANTGGACCAGAGAGTGGCTTAGGTTGAAAGAAACGTGCAGCACTCTCTTGAGGTTTAGTATTACTCTGTGGTGTCCGTTCAAAACAAGTGAGCATATGCGGTGTACATATTGGTTTAAGGGAGACGCTACATGGCGAGTACATGAGTGGGCTTGTGATCAGATGGATCAGCTTGGACTTTGTGTAAGTCAAGGTAGGATTCCTTAAGATTAAGTGTATGGAATGGGTCAATTCCAAGAGGAATTGGAAACATGATGTTAAGTATCTTAGTATGATAAGGTTTGAGGTAAACTATAAACACTTTCGTGAATGGTATGGGACGTTCACAGAAGTGTGATGCTTTGGAGAATGGTATGGGACGTTTTCCAAGTACTTAATGATTGGTGGTGTGGAAACACACGTACGTTCCGGTACTGGAGCTACACATAGTTTTGTGAGTCCAGATATGCTCGGAAAGGGGTTGTTCCAGTTCGGAACAGGGATTTGTCTTGTGGTAGTGAACGCGGCCGGTGGGCAAGTTATGGGTTCACTAGGGGTGATTCAGAACATCCCAGTGATGATCCAAGACAGGGTTATGCCTGTGGATCTTGTGGTAGTTCAAGTTGGGAACAGGGCATTGTCCTGGGGTAGTGAACGCGGCCGGTGGGCAAGTTATGAGTTCACTAGGGGTGATTCAGGAAATCCCAGTGGTGATCCAAGGCAGGGTCATGCCTGTGGATCTTGTGGTATTCCACCTAAAGAATCACAAGGTGATATTAGATATGGACTGGCTAGGAAAGAATCGGTCCACTCTTGACTGTCCCCGAGAGCGGGTGCAGATTGAGAGTGGGTGTGGATCTCTGATCATTTTCCAAGGTATACGTCCGATCTCTGGATGCTTGGTGGTGTCATTAATCTATGTTGAGAGGATGCTGAGGGAGGTTTGTGAAGCTTATCTGACCACAATCGCCACTAAGGAGGTCGTAGGGGGTGGTGACCCGGATGAATACCGCTGGTCCGAGAGTTCTAAGATGTGTTTAGGTCACTACAGGGCATTCCCCCTGATAGGTCGGATTGGAACTGGAACCAGGGACAGGCCCATGATCCAAAAGTCCCTACAGAATGGCTCTTGCCGAGATGCTCGAGCAATTGAGGACCAGGTTTGGTATGCAACCGTCAATAGAGGGACAAGGGTTGGCATACTCAAATGAGTCCGAATGAGATCAAGTCCAGTGAGGGACGAGGATCACAGTACAACCAAGTTGGAGATTGACCTAGGGTTGGGTTAAAGACGATCGAGTGTAGTGAGGGACAAGGATTGCATTACAACCAAGTCGGAGAGGGGCCTATGGTTGGAGTGAGACGGTTGAGTGCCGGAGTGGACCAGAACCGCAATATGGTCGGAATGCACGGTCGAGTCCTTAAGTGGACCAGGACCGGAATTTGATCATGTCCTAAATGGACCAGGATCGAAATATGACAAGGACCGGAATATGATCATGTCTTGTAGAGACTAAGACCGTAATATGGCCAAGCTGGGAAAGGCTGTGGCTGGTTAAGGAATGATCCAGTAAGTTGTGGCTGGAATCACAAACCTTAGTGTCCGGGAAGGACTTAAGGAAACAGAACATTTTTTTAGGACTCATGGTAGAGTGAGCGGCCTAAAGATTGGAACATGTTCGCTAGGATTTGGCTGGTGCATAGAGTTGCTTGGAGATTGGTTAAATCTTCTAAGACTCAAGTATGTAGCACGTTCCTAGGGACTGGAAACGATCTAGTCATTGACTACAATCAAGAAAAGGATAAGAGTCTAAAGAAGACAATGTCCAAAGGAAAGATTTAGACTTGGCGGATACTAGGACCGCAACCTAGAAAGTTGGGTCTGGTAACACAAGTCACTTATGGAAACTATGTTCAGAAGGCATATAAGACCACTTGGTTCGGATTTAAGAGCGTTCCGTCCATGTGGGGGGGATGCAATGCGAGTTGGTTATAGAGAACCAATTGAGCATGTTTCCATGTTCGTGAGGACTAAGTTAAGTTGGAACATTTGTTGTGAGACAAGGTATAACCACCACAGGATTCGAGGACGAATCCATCTCAATTGGGTGAGACTTGTCATGTCCCTGATTCTAGATAAGGCCTTCGGGCACAGCCATGGTGCAAGGAGACGCACCAGTATGGTCACACGACCTAAAGACAAGCGCATCATGGCTGGAACGGATGGTTAAGTGCACCAGTAGGCTGAGACTTAACCAGAATCGGACGGAGACAAGCTCAAAAGGTCCGGATGAAGCTCAACCAGCTAGGTGGAACTTGGAGGTATATCACACAGTGTAATTCAGGTTACTCCAGCTGGTGGACTACCTCACCCAGCTGAGGCAGCTAGCAGTCAGCTCATCTCAGCTGGCAGTGATGACAGGGTCTTGGACAGTTGGGCTAGGTCGGGTCAAGCCTGGGTCAGCCGGTTGGGACTTGTGGTCTGGCCGTTGAGCCAATGGCTTGGATAGCCCTTAGGCTCGGTCCAGGGTCTTGTCAAAGGGTCCAGACTCATCCAGGAACTACTGGTGGACAGTCATAGGCGAAAGGGTGCAAAGGGAGGCAGTTGAGGCCGAAGGGATGCGATGGGACCAAAAAGTGCCCATTCACTTACCAAATGGTGTCCCCTTGGCCAAGGCAGTTGGACACGCCTTCTTATATATATATGGGACCCTGGTCACGAAAAGTTCCATCATTATTCATAGGAAACACAGAGAAAAGTCCAGAGAGACAAGAGGAGAAAGGGAAAGAGAGATCAGCCCATAACAAGGCTGATATTGCTTGTTCGGGAGAATCCGGTATGGATGATTGTTCAGTGAATGCCGTGGGTTTGCAGGCACAAAAGTAGCTTCTTATCCACCCTGAAACACAAAGAAAACCAGAGAGAAAAGGTTAGATGGTCGGATTGAATAATCCAACACCATGAGATGCATTTGAAGGCAACATGGAGACTGTTTTGTTGGCAATCAAGGGGAAAGTTATGAACGACCCTTTGATGGGTTTTAATCATTGTTGATATCACCCAGGGCTTTATCAAGAGCCTTATATCACACGCAAATAACCAGGAGAGAACATAGAGGACCGGGTCCCACTTCCAAAGGCTGAGACAGCCTTGAAGGCAGATGTGTGTAGAAAGGCAGTTTCATGGGCATTGAAGGGGGAACTGATGCACGACCCCTGGGTAGTGTTTGATCACGGTTGAACACATCCTAGGCTTTCTATACATCTTGGTATTACACGCAAATGGTTAGGAGAGAAGGGAGAAGGCCGGACTCGACTCTCAAAGGCATGAACAGCCTTGAAGGCGGATGCAGTGCAGAAACTGGTTCCATAGAAGTTTCATGGATGGGATGATGGGCAAGAACCATTATTGGATATTATCAATAATAGAAGTAAGTGATAAGGGCTTCATGGAGGCGTGCTTGAAGGGTATGGTCGCCCCTTGTAAGGAAGTTAGTCCATGGCCTTTGGCCGGACTGATCGTGGTCAGGTTAAGTATGATCCTGGTTGATCCATTGAATTCTGACCATGGATTCTTCTTAGTGGAGATTTATCATGAATATTTATGAATTTTAATTAGTTTTTAGGAATTGATTTTATGAGGTCACCTTTTGACCGGTTGGGCTGATTGTGACCGGAATCCATATGGACTGGGTCGATTCTTTGGATTCTGATTATGGGAATCTCTTAGTGGGTATTTATCAGGAGTTTTCATGAATTCTAATTAATTTTTGGAGCAGGTTTGCTTGAGGTCAAAATTGCACCTGAGGGTATATTGAGGAATGTTAGTTATCAACCTTTTCATTGGTAAGCTATGTGAAAAGCATTGGCTGAGAGCCATGAATAGGAGTGCTGCCAACACTAGTCCCCGTAGACCACTAGTATTGTGTTGGGTGTACTTGTGTAAGGAAGGCCGTGTGTGATCTGATCCTGGGTTAGTAAGGAAGACCTGATACTTGGTTGATGGATCAAGGTGTCTGACCTAAGTGATCAAAGGATGCATCATTTGTATGATTAATACTGATTGGCTCTAGTGGGAAATAGTTCCATGGCCAGTGAGGTATGTGTGAAGACTCATCAGTTCTGAGTCATGTGTGAAGACTCATCAGTTCTGAGTCATGTGGGGTGCTTGGCTGATTGACTTAGGATCTGGTATAAGAGAGCTGGATGAGTAGACGGGGAGCTGGGTGAAGCTACATCGCAGCTCAATCAGCTGGACGAGAGCAAGTGGAAGCTCAAGTGAAGTGGTTCAGCTCAGCGGAGCTGGACAAACTAGCTGGATGAGCTATCTAAACAGCTAAGTCAGCTGGGTCCGATGAGCTAACAAGCTCCGTGGATGTGGCAAAGGTACGATTTAGCAATTACTTGGATAAATTAGTAACTTGCTAAGATGCTGATAGAATGGTTAGGGGAACGGAACCTCGGACTGGTATGACTTGGTTTAGGTAGGATCGACCTTTGATCTAGCTGGTACTTGAGTGTACTAACCATTAGCTGAGGTGATTCAACCGGACCAGTATTAAATGGGAGTTAGTCCAATGGTTAAGTAGAGAATATTCCGCTGTGCATAAGTTGAAAGGATCTAAGCTAGGGAACGACTAAGCTAGGGAACGACTAAGCTAGTCTTAGCTAAATCTAAGTAAACCCTCGCCTTAATGGCAAACTATAAAAGAAGGATTGATATATTAAGAGGTTCGGTCAGTTGTGGACCGAGCGATGTAAGGCTTCGACTATGGCCCGAGAGGCCGGGATTGGGTCTTACACCATCAGCCATCTGTTCTGCCTGGAACGACAAGGAACTGTCCAGACTGTTCCATGAGGCCATGAAAAATCGTCCCACACGTACTGATAGGCTGATATGATCAACCTTACCCAAACTGAATGGACGGACTTCACACAACTTACCATGGACTGTCCAAAATGGCTCATTTATACATGAAAAATGACCCATACGTACTGATAGGCTGATACGATCAGCCATCTGTAATGCCTCGAAAGACCAAGGACTATCTAGGCTTGTTCACCAGGCCATGAAAAATCAACCCATACGTACTGATAGGCTGATATGATCAGCCTTATCCAAACTGAATGGAAGGATTTAACTTAACGGACCATGGTCTGTCCGGACTGGTCCCATCAGTACATGAAAAATAACCCATACATATTGATAGGCTGATACCATCAGCCATCCGTACTGCCTGGAAGGACCAAGGACTATCCAGACTGGTCCATCAGGCCATGAATAATCGAACCATACGTACTGATAGGCTGATATGATAAGCCCTATCTGTACTGAATGGAAGGATTTAACTCAACTGTCCATTGACTATCCAGACTGGTCCCATCAGTACATGAAAAATGATCCATACGTACTGATAGGCTGATATGATCAGCCATCCGTAAAGCCTGGATGGACCAAGCACTGTCCAGACTGGTCCACAAGGTCATCAAAAATCGACCCATACGTACTAATAGGCTGATATGATCAGCCTTCACCGTACTGAATGGAAAGATTTAATTCAACGGACAATGGACTGTCTAGACTGGTCCCGTCAGGACATGAAAAATGACCAATACGTACTGATATGCTGATATGATCAGCCATCCGTACTGCCTGGATGGACCAAAGACTGTCCAGACTGGTCCATTAGGCCATGAAAAATCAACCCATATGTGTTGATAAGCTGATATGATCAGCGTAATCCGTACTGAATGGAAGGATTAACTCAATGGACCATGGACTGTCCGGACTGGTCCCATCAGTACATGAAAATGACCCATACGTACTGATAGGCTAATATGATTAGCCTTATCCGTGGGGGGGGGGGGTGACAATTCCATTTCAAGTGGGGGAAACTTGTCACCCCCCCCCCCACACCTGAGTAGGTTGAGAGAAATGAGTCATGATTCGAGGAAACGAACTAGCTAGTCATATGACCAGAAGGCAAGCGTACCATGACCTGGAAATAGGTTTAAGTACATTAGTTTACTAAGTCTTAACCAGATAAGGAAGGATACAAAGTTGGAGAGGCTGGATGAGTAGTTTAACAGCTTGGTTGCGGGTTTGTGAAGCTCGGCCAGCTGGGCAACGCTCGGTCTAAGCTCAGTCTAGCTCGCACTAAGCTAGGTCAGCTCCATGAGCTGGACCACTAGCTCAGTCAGCTGGACCAGCTGGGAGTCAGCTCATCTCAGCTTGGAGTAGTGTTAGGGTCTTGGGCAGTTGGGCTAGGCCAGGTCAAGGATGGGTCAGCCGGTTGGGTCTTGTGGTCCGGCTGTTGGGCCAATGGATTGGACAGTCCCTAGGCTCGGTCCAGGGCCTTGGAAAAGGGTCCAACCCCATCTAGGAACTGCTAGTGGGCAGTTATAGGCGAAAGGTTGCAATGAGGAGGCAGTTAAGGACGAAGCGATGAGATGGGACCAAAGGTGCCCATTCGCTTATTAAATGGTGTCCCCTTGGCCTAGGCAACTGCCCACGCCTTTGTCTATATATTGAAGACTGTGGGAACGAAAATGGACTTCAGATTCCATTACTTTTCTTATGTAAACACTAAGAGAAAGTCGAGAGAGAGCAAGAAAGAAAGACAAAGAGAAATCGATCATAAGGATCAATAATGTGGAAATTTAACCACCGCAAGGTTAAGACCTATTGTGGTGAGTCAAGGCCGAGTGGGATGGATCCCAGAGCCAAAGACAAGGAGTTGGAAGAAGGATCCAAGACTCCAGAACGTGCAAGCAAGGTACATGGTCGTTGACTCAAGGAAGAGAACCGGCCAGTCCGTGTACTCAGCTGTGTGGTCGGTATGGATCATGGACGGTCTGGTTATGTGGTTTGGTGAGATGCGGTTGTGCTTGGATAGATTTCCAAGTTATGGCTGATTGATTTATAAGATATAATAGTGAGGTTTAAGTATTTAGGCATAGGAACCGAACCATGCTTTGCTAGATCATTGATAAGATATCAGTTCATGTCTGAATACTTGTTGAAATGTGTTTTCAGGAACTGAGGCTGATCGTGATCAAGCGAAGGAGCCATGAAGTCTCAGTCAGCGAGAAGTTGTGTGGCGTTTGGGTAGATCATGTTAGGAATGAACTTATGATAGCTTGTAGTGCAACTCGGTTCTTGTAAACAAATCTCAGTGCTTTTAATTAATACAACTGATTTACCCATTGACATACTTGTTGTTGAATTGTTTATGGATACATTTACAATGAAATAACTAGTAATATAAACAAAGGCTAGAATATGAATCAAATACAATGTGATGGTCTATGGTAAGGCTGTGCGGGTCCATGTGGGTCTTGAACCTCAGGAACGAGATTTACATGGGAGCCAGCTCATCTCAGCTGGACGGAGTGTTCGGATCTCGGGACAGTGGTCCGGTTCCAGGCTAGTGGCAGGCCGGTTGGTCAGGCCATTTGATCCATGAGCCATGGGCTCTTGTGGGATGGTCATGGGCGTGGGTATCAGCCCTGGGCTTAGCCTGGACGTGCCTGGATGGGTCTGGAACCTTCCATTGCCGAACAGGTACGACTAGACCGTTGGTTCAATCGATGGTCAAGATCTGTCCTGAAAGGATGCATGCAAGGGATGTGTCCCTCTGCACATGACTATTGGTTGCTTATATAATTGGGCCACGACCATAGAGAAAGGCATGCAATTAATTTCTCCCTTCTAGAGAGAAAAATTGTGCGAGAAAGAAAGAGAGAGAGTTTTCAGCCAAGAGCAAGACCATTTGTGGTTGTTTCCGGCGAGTCTGATCATTTGGAAAAGAAATCCGACCAAGGATGGGGGGATCTCGCAAGGATAAGAACGTGGAGAACCCTGAGACTGGTTCCAAGTTTCAGGTACGGAGGCTGATTGTGGTCAAGCCAAGGAGCCATGAAGACTCGGTCAGTGAGATGTTGTGTGGCGTGCGGTTAGATGATGTTAGGAATGAATTACTTCTCGTTTATGAGACTGTTAGTAAGTATGTATTGGATCACATGTTTCTAAATAATACAAAGTAATTTACCCTAGTATAACTTAGTAAATAATCAGACTTGAAAATGAATCAAGTACGCAAAAATTCAAATAAGTAAGTCCACGGGTCTAGTTGGGTCGAGAGGCCAGGATCGGGTCTTACAGTTAAGGTTGATCATATGGGTAGATTTTTCATGGCCTGATGGACCAGTCTAGACAGTCCTTGGTCCATCCAGGCAGTACGGACGGCTGATCATATCAGCCTACTAGTACGCATGGGTCATTTTTCATGTATTGATGGGACCAGTCTGGACAGTCCATGGTCCTTTGAGTTAAATCCTTCCATTTAGTACGGATAAGGCTAATCATATCAGCCTACCAGTACGTATGGGTAGATTTTTCATGGCTTGATGGACCATTATGGACAGTCCTTTGTCCATCCAGGCAGTACGGATGGCTGATCGTATCAGCCAATCAGTACGTATGGGTCATTTTTCATGTACTGATCGGACCAGTCCGGACAGTCCATGGTCCGTTGAGCTAAATCCTTCCATTCAGTACGGAAAAGGCTGATCATATCAGCCTATCAGTCTGTGTTGGTCGATTTTTCATGGCCTGACGGACCAGTCTGGAAAGTCCTTGGTCCTTTCAGGCAGTACGGATGTGTAATCGTATTAGCCTATCAGTACGTATGGGCAATTTTCCATGTACTGATGGGACCAGTCCAGACAGTTAATGGTCTGTTGAGTTAAATCCTTCCATTCAGTACGGTTAAGGCTGATCATATCAGCTTATAAGTACCTATGGGTCAATTTTTCATGGCCTGATGGACCATTCTGGACAGTCCTTGGTCGATCAAGGCAATATGGATGGCTGATCGTATTAGCCTATCAGTACGTATGGGTCATTTTTCATGTATAGATGGGACCAGTCTTGACAGTCGAGGGTCCGTTAAGTTAAATCCTTCCATTCAGTACGGATAAAGCTGATCATTATAGCCTATCAGTACGTGTGGGTCGATTTTTCATGGCCCGATGGACTAGTCTGGGCATTTCTTGGTCCTTCCAGGCAGTACGGATGGCTGATCGTATCAGCCTATCAGTACCTGTGGATCATATTTCATGTACTGATGGGACCAGTCCAGACAGTCCATGGTCCGCTGAACTATTTCCTTCCATTCAGTACGGATAAGGCTGTTCATATGAGCCTATCAGTACGTATGGGTCGTTTATTCATGGTCTGATAGACCAGTCTGGACAGTCCACGGTCTTTCCAGGCAGTAGGGATGGCTAATCGTATCAGCCTATCAGTATGTATGGGTCATTTTTATGTACTGTTGGGACCAGTCCGGAAAGTCCATGGTCCGTTGAGTTAAATCCTTCCATTCAGTACGGTTAAGGCTGATCATATCAGCTTATCAGTACCTATGGGTCAATTTTTCATGGCCTGATGGACCAGTCTGGACAGTTCTTGGTCGATCCAGGCAGTACGGATGGCTGATCGTATCAGCCTATCAGTTTGTATGGGTCATTTTTCATGTACTGATGGGTCCAGTTTGGACAGTCCATAGTCCGTTGAGTTAAATCCTTCCATTCATGATTGTTAAAGCTGGTAATATAAGCCTATCAGTACGTGTGGATCGATTTTTCATGGCATGATGCACCAGCCTGGACAGTCCTTGGTCCTTCCAAGAAGTGCAGATTGTTGATCCTATAAGCGTATCACTATGTATGGGTCATTTTTCATGTACTGATGGGACCAGTCTGGACAGTCCTTGGTCCGTTGAGTTAAATCCTTTCATTTAGTGCGGATAAGGCTGATCTTATCTGCCTATCGGTACGTGTGGGTCAATTTTTCATTGCCTAATTGACCAGACTGGACAGTCTTTGCTCCTTCCAGGCAGTACGGATGGCTGATCGTATCAGCCTATCAGTACGTATGAATCATTTTTCATGTACTGATGGGACCAGTCTGGACAGTCCATGGTCCGTTGAGGTAAATCCTTCCATTCAGTACAGATAAGGCTAATCATATCAGCCTATCAGTACGTGTCGGTAGATTTTTCATGGCCTGATGCACCAGTCTGGACAGTCCTTGGTCCATCCAGGCAGTACGGACTGCTGATCGTATCAGCCTATCAGTACGTATGGGTCATTTTTCATGTACTGATGGGACCAGTCTGGACAGTCCATAGTCCGTTGAGTTAAATCTTTCCATTCAATGCTATTAAGGCTGATCATATAAGCCTATCAGTACGTGTGTATTGATTTTTCGTGGCCTGATGGACCAGTCTGGACAGTCCTTGGTCGATCCAGGCAGTACGGATGGCTGATCGTATCAGCCTATCAGTTTGTATGGGTCATTTTTCATGAACCGATGGGTCCAGTCAGGACTGTCCATGGTCCGTTGAGTTAAATCCTTTCATTCAATATTGTTAAAGCTGGTAATATAAGCCTATCAGTACGTGTGGATCGATTTTTCATGGCCTGATGCACCAGTCTGGACAGTCCTTGGTCATTCCAAGAAGTACGGATTGTTGATCGTATAAGCTTATCACTACGTATGGGTCATTTTTCATGTACTGATAGGATCAGTCCGGACAGTCCATGGTCCGTTGAGTTAAATCCTTCCATTCAATACGGTTAAGGCTGATCATATCAGCCTATAAGTAAGTATGGGTCAATTTGTCATGGTATGATGGACCAGTCTGGAAACTCCTTGGTCCTTCCAGGCAGTACGGATGGCTAATCGTATCAGCCTATCAGTACGTATGGGTCATTTTTTATGTACTGATGGGACCAGTCCAGACAGTCCATGGTCCGTTGAGTTAAATCCTTCTATTCAGTATGGTTAAGGCTGATCATATCAGCCCATAAGTACGTATGGGTCGATTTTTCATGGCCTGATGGACCAGTCTGGACAGTCCTTGGTCCTTCCAGGCAATATGGATGACTTATCTTATCAGCCTATCAGTACGTATGGGTCATTTTTCATGCATTGATGGGACCAGCCTGGACAGTCCATGGTCCAATGAGTTAAATCCTTTCATTAAGTACTGATAAGGCTGATCATATCTGCTTATCGGTACGTGTGGGTCAATTTTTCATTGCCTGATAGACAAGTCTGGACAGTCCTTGGTCCTTCCAAGCAGTACGGATGGCTGATCGTATCAGCCTATCAGTACGTATGGGTCAATTTTCATGTACTGATCGGACCAGTCCAGACAGTCCATGGTCCATTGAGCTAAATCCTTCCATTCTGTACGGAAAAGGCTGATCATATCAGCCTATCAGTCTGTGCTGGTCGATTTTTCATGGCCTGACAGACCAGTCTGGAAAGTCCTTGGTCCTTTCAGGCAGTACGGATGTGTAATCGTATCAGCCTATCAGTATGTATGGGCTATTTTCCATGTACTGATGGGACCAGTCCAGACAGTTAATGGTCCGTTGAGTTAAATCCTTCCATTCAGTACGGTTACGGCTGATCATATCAGCTTATCAGTACCTATGGGTCGATTTTTCATGGCCTGATGGACCATTCTGGACAGTCCTTGGTCGATCCATGCAATATGGATGGCTGATCGTATTAGCCTATCAGTACGTATGGGTCATTTTTCATGTATAGATGGGACCAGTCCGGACAGTCCATGGTCCGTTGAGCTAAATCCTTCCATTCAGTATGGAAAAGGCTGATCATATCAGCTTATCACTACGAACGGGTCGATTTTTCATGGCCTTATGGATCAGTCTGGACAGTCCTTGGTCTTTCCAGGCAGTAGGGATAGCTGATTGTATCAGCCTATCAGTATGTATGGGTAATTTTTTATGTACTGCTGGGACCAGTCCGGAAAGTCCATGGTCCGTTGAGCTAAATCCTTCCGTTCAGTACGGTTAAGGCTGATCATATCAGCTTATCATTACCTATGGGTCAATTTTTCATGGCCTGATGGACCAGTCTGGACAGTCCTTGGTCGATCCAGGCAGTACGGATGGCTGATCGTATCAGCCTATCAGTTTGTATGGGTATTTTTCATGTACTGATGGGTCCATTCTGGACTGTCCATAGTCCGTTGAGTTAAATCCTTCCATTAAATTTTGTTAAGGCTGATCATATAAGCCTATCAGTACGTGTGGATCGATTTTTCATGGCATGATGCACCAGTCTGGACAGTCCTTGGTCCTTCCAAGAAGTGCAGATTGTTGATCCTATAAGCGTATCACTATGTATGGGTCATTTTTCATGTACTGATGGGACCAGTCGGGACAGTCCTTGGTCCGTTGAGTTAAATCTTTTCATTCAGTACGGATAAGGCTGATCATATCAGCCAATCAGTCTGTGTTGGTCGATTTTTCATGGCCTGATGAACCAGTCTGGAAAGTCCTTGGTCCTTCCAGGCAGTATGGATGGGTAATCGTATCAGCCTATCAGTATGTATGGGTCATTTTTCATGTACTGATGGGACCAGTCCAGACAGTCCATGGTCCGTTAGTTAAATTCTTCCATTCAGTACGGTTAAGGCTATCATATCAGCCTATAAGTACATATCGGTCGATTTTTCATGGCCTGATGGACCAGTCTGGACAGTCCTTGGTCGATCCAGGCAATATGGATGGCTGATCGTATTAGCCTATCAGTACGCTTGGGTCATTTTTCATGTATAGATGGGAACAGTCTTGACAGTCGATGGTCCGTTGAGTTAAATCCTTCCATTCAGTACGGATAAAGCTGATCATATTAGCCTATCAGTACGTGTGGGTCGATTTTTTATGGCCTGATGGACTAGTCTGGGCAGTTCTTGGTCCTTCCAGGTAGTACGGCTGGCTGTGGGTCATATTTCATGTACTGATGGGACCAGTCCGGACAGTCCATGGTCCGCTGAGCTATTTCCTTCCGTTCAGTACGGATAAGGCTGTTCATATGAGCCTATCAGTACGTATGGGTCGCTTATTCATGGTCTGATAGACCAGTCTGGACAGTCCTTGGTCCTTCCAGGCAGTACGGATGGTTGATCGTATCAGCCTATCAGTACGTATGGGTCATTTTTCATGTACTGATCGGACCAGTTCGGACAGTCCATGGTCCGTTGAGCTAAATCCTTCCATTCAATACGGAAAAGGCTGATCATATCAGCCTATCAGTCTGTGTTGGTCGATTTTTTCATGGTCTGACAGACCAGTGTGAAAAGTCCTTGGTCCTTTCAGGCAGTACGGATGCGTATTCGTATCAGCCTATCAGTACGTATGGGTCATTTTTCATGTATAGATGGGACCAGTCCGGACAGTCCATGGTCCGTTGAGCTAAATCCTTCCATTCAGTATGGAAAAGGCTGATCATATCAGCCTATCACTACGTATGGGTCGATTTTTCATGGCCTTATGTATCAGTCTGGACAGTCCATGGTCTTTCCAGGCAGTACGGATGGCTGATCGTATCAGCCTATCAGTATGTATGGGTCATTTTTTATGTACTATTGGGACCAGTCCGGAAAGTCCATGGTCCGTTGAGTTAAATCCTTCCATTCAGTACGGATAAGGCTGATCATATCTGCCTATCGGTACGTGTAGGTCAATTTTTCATTGCATGATAGACCAGTCTGGACAGTCCTTGGTCCTTCCAGGCAGTACGGATGGCTGATCGTATCAGCCTATCAGTACGTATGGGACATTTTTCATGTACTGATGGGACCAGTCCGGAGAGTCCATGGTCCGTTGAGCTAAATCCTTCCATTCAGTACGGAAAAGGCTAATCATATCAGCCTATCAGTCTGTGTTGGTCGATTTTTCATGGCCTGATGGACCAGTCTGGAAAGTCCTTGGTCCTTCCAGGGAGTACAAATGGGTAATCGTATCAGCCTATCAGTACGTATGGGTCATTTTCCATGTACTGATGGGACCAGTCCAGACAGTTAATGGTCCGTTGAGTTAAATCCTTCCATTCAGTACGGTTAAGGCTGATCATATCAGCTTATCAGTACCTATGGGTCAATTTTTCATGGCCTGATGGACCATTATGGACAGTCCTTGGTCGATCCAGGTAATATGGATTGCTGATCGTATTAGCCTATCAGTACGTATGGATCATTTTTCATGTATAGATGGGACTAGTCTTGACAGTCGATGGTCCGTTGAGTTAGATCCTTCCATTCAGTACGGATAAAGCTGATCATATCAGCCTATCAGTACGTGTGGGTCGATTTTTCATGGGCTGATGGACTAGTCTGGGCAGTTCTTGGTCCTTCCAGGCAGTACGGATGGCTGATCGTATGAGCCTATCAGTACCTGTGGGTCATTTTTCATGTACTGATGGGACCAGTCCGAACAGTCCATGGTATGCTGAGCTATTTCCTTCCATTCAGTACGGATAAGGCTGTTCATATCAGCCTATCAGTACGTATGGGTCGTTTATTCATGGTCTGATGGACCAGTCTGGACATTCCTTTGTCCTTCCAGGCAGTACGGATGGCTGATCGTATCAGCCTATCAGTATGTATGGGTCATTTTTCATGTACTAATCATACCAGTCCGAACAGTCCATGGTCCATTGAGCTAAATCCTTCCATTCAGTATGGTTAAGGCTTATCATATCAGCTTATCAGTACCTATGGGTCAATTTTTCATGGCCTGATGGACCAGTCTGGACAGTCCTTGGTCGATCCAGGCAGTACGGATGGTTGATCGTATCAGCCTATCAGTTTGTATGGGTCATTTTTCATGTACTGATGGGTCCAGTTTGGACAGTCCATAGTCCGTTGAGTTAAATCCTTCCATTCAATATTGTTAAGGCTGATCATATAAGCCTATCAGTAGGTGTGGATCGATTTTTCATGGCCTGATGCACCAGTCTGGACAGTCCTTGGTCCTTCCAAGAAGTACGGATTGCTGATCGTATAAGCTTATCACTACGTATGGGTCATTTTTCATGTACTGATGGGACCAGTCTGGACAGTGCTTGGTCCGTTGAGTTAAATCCTTTCATTCAGTACAGATAAGGCTGATCATATCAGCGTATCGGTAAATGTGGGTCATTTTTTCATTGCCTGATAGACCAGTCTGGACAGTCCTTGGTCCTTCCATGCAGTACGGATGGCTGATCGTATCAGCCTATCAGTACGTATGAATTATTTTCATGTACTGATGGGACCAGTCTGGACAGTCCATGGTCCGTTGAGGTAAATCCTTCCATTCAGTACGGATAAGGCTGATCATATATGTCTATCGATACGTGTGGGTCAAATTTTCATTGCATGATAGACTAGTCTGGATAGTCTTTGTTCCTTCCAGGCAGTACAGATGGCTGATCGTATCAGCCTAGCAGTACGTATGAATCATTTTTCATGTACTGATGGGACCAGTCTGGACAGTCCATGGTCCGTTGAGGTAAATCCTTCCATTCAGTACGAATAAGGCTGATCTTATCAGCCAATCAGTCTGTGTTGGTCGATTTTTCATGGCCTGATGGACCAGTCTAGAAAGTCCTTGGTCCTTCCAGGCAGTGTGGATGGGTAATCGTATCAGCCTATCAGTATGTATGGGTCAATTTTCATGTACTCATGGGACCAGTCCAGACAGTCCATGGTCCGTTAGTTAAATTCTTCCATTCAGTACGGTTAAGGCTGATCATATCAGCCTTAACCGTACGTATCAGTCGATTTTTCATGGCCTAATGGACCAGTCTTGACAGTCCTTGGTCCTTCCAGGCAGTATGGATGACTTATCTTATCAGCCTATCAGTATGTATGGGTCATTTTTCATGTATTGATGGGACCAGTCTGGAGTCCATGGTCCACTAGTTAAATCCTTTCATTCAGTACAGATAAGGCTGATCATATCTGCCTATCGGTACGTGTGGGTCAATTTTTCATTGCCTGATAGACCAGTCTGGACAGTCCTTGGTCCTTCCAGGCAGTACGGATGGCTGATCGTATCAGCCTATCAGTACGTATGGGACATTTTTCATGTACTGATGGGATCAGTCCGGACAGTCCATGGTCCGTTGAGCTAAATCCTTCCTTTCATTACGGAAAAGGCTAATCATATCAGCCTATCAGTCTGTGTTGGTCGATTTTTCATGACCTGATGGACCAGTCTGGAAAGTCCTTGGTCCTTCCAGGGAGTACAGATGGGTAATCGTATCAGCCTATCAGTACGTATGGGACATTTTCCATGTACTGATGGGACCAGTCCAGACTGTTAATGGTCCGTTGAGTTAAATCCTTCCATTCAGTACGGTTAAGGCTGATCATATCAGCTTATCAGTACATATGGGTCGATTTTTCATGGCCTGATGGACCATTATGGACAGTCCTTGGTCGATCAAGGTAATATGGATGGCTGATCGTATTAGCCTATCAGTACGTAGGTCATTTTTCATGTATAGATGGGACCAGTCTTGACAGTCGATGGTCCGTTGAGTTAGATCCTTCCATTCAGTACGGATAAAGCTGATCATATCAGCCTATCAGTACGTGTGGGTCGATTTTTCATGGGCTGATGGACTAGTCTGGGCAGTTCTTGGTCCTTCCAGGCAGTACGTATGGCTGATCGTATCAGCCTATCAGTACCTGTGGGTCATTTTTCATGTACTGATGGGACCAGTCCGAACAGTCCATGGTCTGCTGAGCTATTTCCTTCCATTCAGTACGGATAAGGCTGTTCATATCAGCCTATCAGTACGTATGGGTCGTTTATTCATGGTCTGATGGACCAGTCTGGACATTCCTTTGTCCTTCCAGGCAGTACGGATGGCTGATCGTATCAGCCTATCAGTACGTATGGGTCATTTTTCATGTACTAATCATACCAGTCCGAACAGTCCATGGTCCATTGAGCTAAATTCTTCCATTCAGTATGGTTAAGGCTTATCATATCAGCTTATCAGTACCTATGGGTCAATTTTTCATGGCCTGATGGACAAGTCTGGACAGTCCTTGGTCAATCCAGGCAGTACGGATGGTTGATCGTATCAGCCTATCAAATTGTATGGGTCATTTTTCATGTACTGATGGGTCCAGTTTGGACAGTCCATAGTCCGTTGAGTTAAATCCTTCCATTCAATATTGTTAAGGCTGATCATATAAGCCTATCAGTACGTGTGGATCAATTTTTCATGGCCTGATGCACCAGTCTGGACAGTCCTTGGTCCTTCCTAGAAGTACGGATTGCTGATCGTATAAGCTTATCACTACGTATGGGTCATTTTTCATGTACTGATGGGACCAGTCTGGACAGTGCTTGGTCCGTTGAGTTAAATCCTTTCATTCAGTACAGATAAGGCTGATCATATCAGCGTATCGGTACATGTGGGTCATTTTTTCATTGCCTGATAGACCAGTCTGGACAGTCCTTGGTCCTTCCATGCAGTACGGATGGCTGATCGTATCAGCCTATCAGTACGTATGAATTATTTTCATGTACTGATGGGACCAGTCTGGACAGTCCATGGTCCGTTGAGGTAAATCCTTCCATTCAGTACGGATAAGGCTGATCATATCAGCCTATCAGTCCGTGTTGGTCGATTTTTATGGCCTGATGGACCAGTCTGGAAAGTCCTTGGTCCTTCCAGGCAGTACGGCTGGGTAGTCGTATCATCCTATCAGTATGTATGGGTCAATTTTCATGTACTGATGGGACCAGTCCAGACAGTCCATGGTCCGTTGAGTTAAATCCTTCCATTCAGTACGGTTAAGGCTGATCATATCAGCCTATAAGTACGTATGGGTCGGTTTTTCATGGCCTGATGGACCAGTCTGGACAGTCCTTGGTCCTTTCAGGCAGTATGGATGACTTCTCTTATCAGCCTATCAGTACGTATGGGTTATTTTCATGTATTGATGGGACCAGTCTTGACAGTCCATGGTCCAATGAGTTAAATCCTTTCATTCAGTACGGATAAGGGTGATCATATCAGCTTATCGGTACGTGTGGGTCAATTTTTCATTGCCTGATAGACCAGTCTTCACAGTCCTTGGTCCTTCCAGGCAATACGGATGGCTGATTGTATCAGCGTATCAGTACGTATGGGTCATTTTTCATCTACTGATGGGACCAGTCTGGACAGTCGATGGTCCGTTCAGTTAAATCCTTCCATTCAGTATGGATAAGTATGATCATATCAGCCTATCAGTACGTGTGGGTCGATTTTTCATGGCTTGATGGACTGGTCTGGACAGTCCTTGCTACTTCCAGGCATGATGGATGGCTGATCGTATCAGCCTATCAGTAAGTATGGGTCATTTTTCATGTACTGATCGGACAAGTCCGGACAGTCCATGGTCCGTTCAGCTAAATCCTTCCATTCAGTATGGAAAAGGCTGATCATATCAGCCTATCAGTCTGCGTTGGTCGATTTTTGATGGCGTGATGGACCAGTCTGGAAAGTCCTTGGTCCTTCCAGGCAGTATGGATGGGTAATTGTATCAGCCTATTAGTATGTATGGGTCATTTTTCATGTACTGATGGGACAAGTCCAGACAGTCCATGGTCTGTTAGTTAAATCCTTCCATTCAGTACGGTTAAGGCTGATCATATCAGCCTATAAGTACGTATCGGTCGATTTTTCATGGCCTGATGGACCAGTCTGGACAGTCCTTGGTCCTTCCAGGCAGTATGGATGACTTATCTTATCAGCATATCAGTACGTATGGGTCATTTTTCATGTATTGATGGGACCAGTCTGGACAGTCCATGGTCCACTGAGTTAAATCCTTTCATTCAGTACAGATAAGGCTGATCATATCAGCCTATCGGTACGTGTGGGTCAATTTTTAATTGCCTGATAGACCAATCTGGACAGTCCTTGGTCCTTCCAGGCAATACATATGGCTGATCGTATCAGCCTATCAGTACGTATGGGTCATTTTTGATGTACTGATGGGACCAGTCTGGACAGTCCTTGGTCCGTTGAGTTAAATCCTTCCATTCAGTAAGTATAAGTCTGATCATATCAATCTATCAGTATGTGTGGGTCGATTTTTCATGGCCTGATGGACCAGTCTGGAGAGTCCTTGGTCCTTCCAAGCAGTATGGATAGCTGAAGGCATCAGCCTATCAGTATGTATGGGTCATTTTTCATGTACTGATGGGACCAGTCCAGACAGTCCATGGTCCGTTAGTTAAATCCTTCCATTCACGACGGTTAAGGCTTGTCATATTAGCCTATAAGTACGTATCGGTCGATTTTTCATGGCCTGATGGACCAGTCTGGACAGTCCTTGGTCCTTCCAGGCAGTATGGATGACTTATCTTATCAGCCTATCAGTACATATGGGTCATTTTTCATGTATTAATGGGACCAGTCTGGACTGTCCATGGGCCACTGAGTTAAATCCTTTCATTCAGTACGGATAAGGCTGATCATATCAGCCTATCGGTACGTGTGGGTCAATTTTTCATTGCCTGATAGACCAGTCTGGACAGTCCTTGGTCCTTCCAGGCAATACAGATGGCTGATCGTATCAGCCTATCAGTACGTATGGGTCATTTTTCATGTACTGATGGGACCAGTCTGGACAGTCCTTGGTCCGTTGAGTTAAATCCTTCCATTCAGTACGTATAAGTCTGATCATATCAGCCTATCACTACGTATGGGTCGATTTTTCATGGCCTTATGGATCAGTTTGGACAGTCCATGGTCCTTCCAGGCAGTACGGATGGCCGATCGTATCAGTCTATCAGTACGTATGGGTCATTTTTCATGTACTATTGGGACCAGTCTGGACAGTCCATAGTCTGTTGAGTTAAATCCTTCCATACTATTAAGGCTGATCATATAAGCCTATCAGTAGGTGTGGATTGATTATTCATGGCCTGATGCACCAGTCTGGACAGTCCTTGGTCCTTCAAAAAAGTATGGATTGCTGATCGTATAAGCTTATCACTACGTATGGGTCATTTTTCATTTACTGATGGGACCAGTCTGGACAGTCCTTGGTTCGTTGAGTTAAATCCTTTCATTCAGTACGGATAAGGCTGATCATATCAACCTATCGGTACATGTGGGTCATTTTTTCATTGCATGATAGACCAGTCTGGAAAGTCCTTGGTCCTTCCAGGCAGTACGGATGGCTGATCGTATCAGCCTATCAGTACGTATGAATCATTTTTTATGTACTGATGGGACCAGTCTGGACAGTCCATGGTCCGTTAAGGTAAATCCTTCCATTCAGTTCGGATAAGGCTGATCATATCAGCCTATCAGTCTGTGTTGGTCGATTTTTCGTGGCCTGATTGACCAGTCTGGAAAGTCCTTGGTCCTCCAGGCAGTATGGATGGGTAATCGTATCAGCCTATCAGTATGTATGGGTCATTTTTCATGTACTGATGGGACCATTCCAGACAGTTCATGTTCCGTTGAGTTAAATCCTTCCATTCAATACGGTTAAGGCTGATCATATCAGCCTATAAGTACGTATGGGTAGATTTTTCATGGCCTGATGGACCAGTCTGGACAGTCCTTGGTCCTTTCAGGCAGTATGGATGACTTAGCTTATCAGCCTATCAGTACGTATGGGTCATTTTTCATGTATTGATGGGACTAGTCTGGACAGTCCATGGTCCACTGAGTTAAATCCTTTCATTCAGTACGGATAAGGCTGATCATATAGCCTATCAGTACGTGTGGGTCAATTTTTCATTGCCTGATAGACCAGTCTGGACAGTCCTTGGTCCTTCTAGGCAGTATGGAAGGCTGATCGTATCAGCCTATCAGTACGTATGGGTCATTTTTCATGTACTGATGGGACCAGTCTGGACAGTCCTTGGTCCGTTGAGTTAAATCNATCCCTTGACCTTACTTCAAGGCCATGACACACTTGTTCTTAGGTCACATGACCTGATTAGTGAGTCTCCTATCCCCATGGACGATCCTAACGATCATCTCCCGGATCGGGGACATGACAAAATCCTTCCATTAAGTACGGATAAGTCTGATCATATCAGTATATCAGTACGTGTGGGTTGATTTTTTATGGCCTGATGGACCAGTCTGGACAGTCCTTAATCCTTCCAGGCAGTATGGATGGCTGATTTTATTATCCTATCGGTATGTATGGATCATTTTTCATGTATAGATTGGACCAGTCAGGCCAGTCGATGGTCCGTTGAGTTAAATCCTTCCATTCAGTATGGATAAGGCTGATCATATCAGCCTATGAGTACGTGTGGGTCGATTTTTCATAGCCTGATGGACTAGTCTAGACAGTTCTTAGTCCTTCCAGGCAGTACGGATGGCTGATCGTATTAGCCTATCAGTACGTATGGGTTATTTTTCATGTACTGATCGGACCAGTCCGGACAGTCCATGGTCCGTTGAGCTAAATCTTTCCATTCAGTATGGAAAAGGCTGATCATATCAGCCTATCACTACGTATGGGTCGATTTTTCATGGCCTTATGGATCAGTCTGGACAGTCCATGGTCCTTCCAGGCAGTACGGATGGCTGATCGTATCAGTCTATCAGTACGTATGGGTCATTTTTCATGTACTATTGGGACCAGTCTGGACAGTCCATAGTATGTTGAGTTAAATCCTTCCATACTATTAAGGCTGATCATATAAGCCTATCAGTAGGTGTGGATTGATTATTCATGGCCTGATGCACCAGTCTGGACAGTCCTTGGTCCTTAAAAAAAGTACGGATTGCTGATCGTATAAGCTTATCACTACGTATGGGTCATTTTTCATTTACTGATGGGACCAGTCTGGACAGTCCTTGGTTCGTTGAGTTAAATCCTTTCATTCAGTACGGATAAGGCTGATCATATCAACCTATCGGTACATGTGGGTCATTTTTTCATTGCCTGATAGACCAGTCTGGAAAGTCCTTGGTCCTTCCAGGCAGTACGGATGGCTGATCGTATCAGCCTATCAGTACGTATGAATCATTTTTTATGTACTGATGGGACCAGTCTGGACAGTCCATGGTCCGTTGAGGTAAATCCTTCCATCCAGTACGGATAAGGCTGATCATATCAGCCTATCAGTCTGTGTTGGTCGATTTTTCGTGGCCTGATTGACCAGTCTGGAAAGTCCTTGGTCCTCCAGGCAGTATGGATGGGTAATCGTATCAGCCTATCAGTATGTATGGGTCATTTTTCATATACTGATGGGACCAGTCCAGACAGTTCATGTTTCGTTGAGTTAAATCCTTCCATTCAATACGGTTAAGGCTGATCATATCAGCCTATAAGTACGTATGGGTAGATTTTTCATGGCCTGATGGACCAGTCTGGACAGTCCTTGGTCCTTTCAGGCAGTATGGATGACTTAGCTTATCAGCCTATCAGTACGTATGGGTCATTTTTCATGTATTGATGGGACTAGTCTGGACAGTCCATGGTCCACTGAGTTAAATCCTTTCATTCAGTACGGATAAGGCTGATCATATAGCCTATCGGTACGTGTGGGTCAATTTTTCATTGCCTGATAGACCAGTCTGGACAGTCCTTGGTCCTTCTAGGCAGTATGGAAGGCTGATCGTATCAGCCTATCAGTACGTATGGGTCATTTTTTATGTACTGATGGGAACAGTCTGGACAGTCCTTGGTCCGTTGAGTTAAATCCTTCCATTAAGTACGGATAAGTCTGATCATATCAGTATATCAGTAGGTGTGGGTCGATTTTTTATGGCCTGATGGCCCAGTCTGGACAGTCCTTAATCCTTCCAGGCAGTATGGATGGCTGATTTTATTATCCTATCGGTATGTATGGATCATTTTTCATGTATAGATTGGACCAGTCTGACCAGTCGATGGTCCGTTGAGTTAAATCCTTCCATTCAGTACGGATAAGGCTGATCATATCAGCCTATGAGTACGTGTGGGTCGATTTTTCATAGCCTGATGGACTAGTCTAGACAGTTCTTAGTCCTTCCAGGCAGTATCATGTACTGATGGGACCAGTCCAGACAGTCCCTGGTCCGTTGAGCTATTTCCTTCCATTTAGTATGGAAAAGGCGTTCATATCAGCCTATCAGTACGTATGGGTCATTTATTCATGGTCTGATGGGCCAGTCTGGACAGTCCTTGGTCTTTCCAGGCAGTATGGATGGCTGAAGGTATCAGCCTATCAGTACATATGCGCCATTTTTCATGTACTGATGGGACTAGTCTGGACAGTCCATAGTCCGTTGAGTTAAATCCTTCCATTCAATACTGTTAAGGCTGATCATATAAGCCTATCAGTACGTGTGGATCGATTTTTCATGGCCTGATGCACCAAGCTGGACAGTCCTTGGTCCTTCCAAGAAGTACGGATCGCTGATCATATAAGCTTATCACTACGTATGGGTCATTTTTCATGCACTGATGGGACCAGTCTGGACAGTCCTTGGTCCGTTGAGTTAAATCCTTCCATTCAGTACGGATAAGGCTGATCATATCCGCCTATCGGTACGTGTGGGTCAATTTTTGATTGCCTAATTGACCAGACTGGACAGTCCTTGGTCCTTCCAGGCAGTATGGATGGGTAATCGTAATAGCCTATCAGTATGTATGGGTAGCTTTTCATGTACTGATGAGACCAGTCCAGACAGTCCATGGTCCGTTGAGTTAAATCCTTCCATTCAGTACGGTTTAGGCTGATCATATCAGCATATAAGTACGTATGGGTCAATTTTTCATGGCCTGATGGACCAATCTGGACAGTCCTTGGTCCTTCCAGGCGTATGGATGACTTATTTTATCAGCCTATCAGTATGTATGGGTCAGTTTTCATGTATTGATGGGACCAGTCTGGACAGTCCATGGTCCAATGAATTAAATCCTTTCATTCAGTATGGATAAGGCTGATCATATCTGCCTATCGGTACGTGTGGGTCAATTTTTCATTGCCTGATAGACCAGTCTGGACAGTCCTTGGTACTTCCAGGCAGTACGGATGACTGATCGTATCAGCCTATCGGTATGTATGGGTCATTTTTCATGTACTGATGGGACCAGTCTGGTCAGTCTTTGGTCCGTTGAGTTAAATCCTTCCATTCAGTACGGATAAGTCTGATCATAGCAGCCTATCGGTACGTGTGGGTCGATTTTTCATGGCCTGATGGACTAGTCTAGAAAGTTCTTAGTCATTCCAGGCAGTACGGATGGCTGATCGTATCAGCCTATCAGTACTGTGGGTCATTTTTAATGTACTGATGGGACCAGTCCGGACAGTCCCAGGTCCGTTGAGCTATTTCCTTCCATTCAGTACGGAAAAGGCGTTCATATCACCCTATCAGTACGTATGGGTCGTTTATTCATAGTTTGATGGACCAGTCTTGACAGTCCTTGGTCTTTCCAGGCAGTATGGATGGCTGAAGGTATCAACCTATCAGTACATATGGGTCATGTTTCATGTACTGATGGGACTAGTCTGGACAGTCAATAGTCCGTTGAGTTAAATCCTTCCATTCAATACTGTTAAGGTTGATCATATAAGCCTATCAGTACGTGTGGATCGATTTTTCATGGCTTGATGCACCAGTCTGGACAGTCCTCCTTCCAAGAAGTACAGATTGCTGATCATATAAGCTTATCACTACGTATGGGTCATTTTTCATGTACTGATGGGACCAGTCTGGACAGTCCTTGGTCCGTTGAGTTAAAAGCTTTCATTCAGTACGGATAAGGCTGATCATATCTGCCTATCAGTACGTGTGGGTCAATTTTTCATTTCCTGATAAACCAGTCTGGACAGTCCTTAGTCCTTCCAGGCAATACGGATGGCTGATCATATCAGCCTATCAGTAAGTATGGGTCATTTTTCATGTACTGATGGGACCAGTCTGGACAGTCCTTGGTCCGTTGAGTTAAATCCTTCCATTCAGTATGGATAAGTCTGATCATATCATTATATCAGTACGTGTGGGTCGATTTTTCATGGCCTTATGGACAAGTCTAAACAGTCCTTGGTTTTTCCAGGCAGTATGGATGGCTGATCGAATTAGCCTATCAGTACGTATGGGTCATTTTTCATGTATAGATAGGACCAGTCTGGACAGTCGATGGTCCATTGAGTTAAATCCTTCCATTCAGTACGGATAAGGCTGATCATATCAGCCTATCAGTACGTGTTGGTCGATTTTTCATGGCCTCATGGACTAGCCTGGACACTTCTTAGTCCTTCCAGGCAGTATGGATGGCTGATCGTATCAGCCTATCAGTACCTGTGGGTCATTTTTCATGTATTGATGGGACCAGTCCGGACAGTCCATGGTCCGTTGAGCTATTTCCTTCCATTCAGTATTGAAAAGGCGTTCATATCAGCCTATCAGTACGTATGGATCGTATATTCATGGTCTGATGGACCAGTCTGGACAGTCCTTGGTCCTTCCAAGCAGTACGGATGGCTGATCGTATCAGCCTATCAGTACGTATGGATCATTTTTTTTGTACTGATCAGACCAGTCGGGACAGTCCATGGTCTGTTGAGTTAAATCCTTCCATTCAGTACGGAAAAGGCTGATCATATAAGCCTATCGGTACGTGTGGGTCAATTTTTCATTGACTGATAGACCAGTCTGGACAGTCATTGGTCGATCCAGGCAGTACGGATGGTTGATCGTATCAGCCTATCAATACGTATGGGTCATTCTTCATGTACTGATCGGACCAGTTCGAACAGTCCATGGTCCGTTGAGCTAAATCCTTCCATTCAGTACAGAAAAGGATTATCAAATCAGCCTATCAGTCTGTGTTGGTCAATTTTTCATGGCCTGATGGACCAGTCTGGAAAGTCCTTGGTCCTTCCAGGCAGTATGGATGGGTAATCGTATCAGCCTATCAGTACGTCTGGGTCATTTTTCATGTACTGATTGGACCAGTCCGGATAGTCCATGGTCTGTTGAGCTATTTCCTTCCATTCAGTAAGGAAAATGCGTTCATATCAGCCTATCAGTACGTATGTGTCATTTATTCATGGTCTGGTGGACCAGTCGTGACAGTCCTTGGTCTTTCCAGGCAGTATGAATGGCTGAAGGTATCACCCTATCAGTACATATGGGTCATTTTTCATGTACTGATGGGTCTAGTCTGGACAGTCCATAGTCCGTTGAGTTAAATCCTTCCATTCAATACTGTTAAGGCTGATCATATAAGCCTATCAGTACGTGTGGATCGATTTTTCATGGCCTGGTGCACCAGTCTGGACAGTCCTTGGTCCTTCCAAGAAGTACGGATTGCTGATCATATAAGCTTATCACTACGTATGAGTCATTTTTCATGTACTGATGGACCAGTCAGGACAGTCCTTGGTCCTTCCAGGCAGTACAGATGGCTGATCGTATCAGCCTATCAGTAGGTATGGGTCATTTTTCATGTACTGATGGGATCAGTCCGGAAAGTCCATGGTCCATTGAGTTAAATCCTTCCATTCAGTACGGTTAGGCTGATCATATCAGCTTTTAAGTACATATGGGTCGATTTTTCATGGCCTAGTGGACCAGTCTGGACAGTCCTTGGTCGATCCAGGCAGTACAGATGGTTGATCGTATCAGCTTATCAGTAAGTATGGATAATTTTTCATGTAATGATCGGACCAGTCCGAACAGTCCATGGTCCGTTGAGCTAAATCCTTCCATTCAGTACAGAAAAGGATTATCAAATCAGCCTATCAGTCTGTGTTGGTCGATTTTTCATGGCCTGATGGACCAGTCTGGAAAGTCCTTGGTCCTTCCAGGCAGTACGGATGGGTAATCGTATCAGCCTATCAGTACGTCTGGGTCATTTTTTATGTACTGATGGGACCAGTCCGGACAGTCCATGGTCCGTTGAGCTATTTCCTTCCATTCAATACAGAAAAGGCATTCATATCAGCCTATCAGTACGTATGGGTCGTTTATTCGTGGTGTGATGGACCAGTCTGGAGAGTCCTTGGTCTTTCCAGGCAGTATGGGTGGTTGAAGGTATCACCCTATCAGTACATATGGGTCATTTTTCATGTACTGATGGGACTAGTCTTGACAGTCCATAGTCCGTTGAGTTAAATCCTTCCATTCAATACTGTTAAGGCTTATCATATAAGCCTATCAGTACGTGTGGATCGATTTTTCATGGCCTGATGCACCTGTCTGGACAGTCCTTGGTCCTTCCAAGAAGTACGGATTGCTGATCATATAAGCTTATCACTACGTATGGGTAATTTTTCATATACTGATGGGACCAGTCAGGACAGTCCTTGGTCCTTCCAGGCAGTACGGATGGCTGATCGTATCAGCCTATCAGTAGGTATGGGTCATTTTTCATGTACTGATGGGATCAGTCCGGAAAGTCCATGGTCCGTTAAGTTAAATCCTTCCATTCAGTACTGTTAAGGCTGATCATATAAGCTTTTAAGTACATATGGCTCAATCTTTCATGGCCTGGTGGACCAGTCTGGACAGTCCTTGGTCGATCCAGGCAGTACGGATGGTTGATCGTATCAGCCTATCAGTACGTATGGATCATTTTTTATGTACTGATCACACCAGTCCGAACAGTCCATGGTCCGTTGAGCTAAATCCTTCCATTCAGTACAGAAAAGGATTATCAATTCAGCCTATTAGTTTGTGTTGGTCGATTTTTCATGGCCTGATGGACCAGTCTGGAAAGTCCTTGGTGCTTCCAGGCAGTATGGATGACTTATCTTATCAGCCTATCAGTACGTATGGGTCAGTTTTCATGTATTGATGGGACCAGTCTGGACAGTCCATGGTCCAATGAGTTAAATCCTTTCATTCAGTACGGATAAGGCTGATCATATCTGCCTATCGGTACGTGTGGGTCAATTTTTCATTGCTTGATAGAACAGTCTGGACAGTCCTTGGTCCTTCCAGGCAGTACGGATGACTGATCGTATAAGCCTATCAGTATGTATGGGTCATTTTTCATGTACTGATGGGACCAGTCTTGTCAGTCCTTGGTCCGTTGAGTTAAATCCTTCCATTCAGTACGGATAAGTCTGATCATATCAGCCTATCGGTACGTGTGGGTCTATTTTTCATGGCCTGATGGACTAGTCTAGACAGTTCTTAGTCCTTTCAGGCAGTACGGATGGCTGATCGTATCAGCTTATCAGTAAGTATGGATAATTTTTCATGTAATGATCGGACCAGTCCGAACAGTCCATGGTCCGTTGAGCTAAATCCTTCCATTCAGTACAGAAAAGGATTATCAAATCAGCCTATCAGTCTGTGTTGGTCGATTTTTCATGGCCTGATGGACCAGTCTGGAAAGTCCTTGGTCCTTCCAGGCAGTACGGATGG
>MU106949.1:56408-74750 GCA_012274485.2 Sinapis alba | reverse complement strand
CTAAACATGGATATCCTGATTAGAAAGTGGAATAACTTCTTCAACATAACTCCTATGGGATTTATTCAACTTAATGAAAAATCTCCACTGATTAATGGTTTCAAATCAAGCTTCTTACATAGTGATTCATCCTGGTTCGATTAGAAACTTGAAGAACTTGCCATATGTCCAAAAAGGCTAAACATGGATATCTTGATTAGAAAGTGGAATAACTTCTTCAAAATAACTCCTATGAGATTTATTCAACTTCATGAAAGACTATCCACTGAATAATGGGTCCAAATCAAGCTTCTTACATAGTGATTCATCCTGGTTCGATTAGAAGCTTGAATAACTTGCCATTTGTCCAAACAGGCTAAATATGGATATCCTGATTAGAAAGTAGAATAACTTCATCAACATAACTCGTATGAGATTTATTCAACTTCATGAAAGACTCTACACTGACTAGTGGTTCCAAATCAAGCTTCTTACATAGTGATTATTCCTGGTTCGATTAGAAACTTGAAGAACTTGCCATATGTCCAAACAGGCTAAACATGGATATCTTGATTAGAAAGTGGAATAACTTCTTCAACATAACTCCTATGAGATTTATTAAAATTCATGAAAGACTCTCCACTGATTAATGGTTTCAAATAAAGCTTCTTGCATAGTGATTCATCATGGTTTGATTAGAGGCTTGAAGAACTTGCCATATGTCCAAACAGGCTAAACATGGATATCCTTATTAGAAAGTGGAATAACTTATTCAACATAACTCCTATGAGATTTATTCAACATTATGAAAGACTCTCCACTGAATAATGGTTCCAAATCAAGCTTCTTACATAGTGATTCATCCTGGTTCGATTAGAAACTTGAAGAACTTGTCATATGTCCAAACAGGCTAAACATGGATATCTTGAATAAAAAGTGGAAAAACTTCTTCAACATAACTCCTATGAGACTTATTCAACTTCATGAAAGACTCTCCACTGATTAATGGTTGCAAATAAAGCTTCTTACATAGTGATTCATCCTGGTTTGATTAGAAGCTTGAAGAACTTGCCATATGTCCAAACAGGCTAAACATGGATATCCTTATTAGAAAGTGGAATAATTTCTTCAACATAACTCCTATGGGATTTATTCAACATTATGAAACACTCTCCACTGATTAATGGTTCCAAATCAAGCTTCTTACATAGTGATTTATCCTGGTTGGATTAGAAGCTTGAAGAACTTGCCATATGTCCAAACATGCTAAACATGGATATCTTGATTAGAAAGTCGAATAACTTCTTCAACATAACTCTTATGATATTTATTCAACTTCATGAAAGACTCTCCACTGATTAATCATTCCAAATCAAGCTTCTTACATAGTGATTCATCATGGTTCGATTAGAAGCTTGAAGAACTTGCCATATGTCCAAACAGGCTAAACAAAGATATCCTGATTAGAAAGTGGAATAACTTCTTCAACATAACTCCTATGAGATTTATTTAACTTCATGAAAGACTCTACACTGATTAGTGGTTCCAAATCAAGCTTCTTACATAGTGATTATTTCTGGTTCGATTAGAAACTTGAAGAACTTGCCATATGTCCAAACAGGCTAAACATGGATATCTTGATTAGAAAGTGGAATAACTTCTTCAACAAAACTCCTATGAGATTTATTCAAATTCATGAAAGACTCTCCACTGATTAATGGTTTCAAATACAGCTTCTTGCATAGTGATTCATCCTGGTTTGATTAGAAGTTTGAAGATCTTGCCATATGTCCAAACAGACTAAACATGGATATCCTTATTAGAAAGTGGAATAACTTCTTCAACATAACTCCTAGTGGATTTATTCAACATTATGAAAGATCCTCCACTGAATAATGGTTCCAAATCAAGCTTCTTACATTGATTATTCCTGGTTCGATTACAAACTTGAAGAACTTGTCATATGTCCAAACAGGCTAAACATGGATATCTTGAATAAAAAGTGGAAAAACTTCTTCAACATAACTCCTATGAGATTTATTCAACTTCATGAAAGACTCTCCACTGATTAATGGTTGCAAATAAAGCTTCTTACATAGTGATTCATCCTGGTTTGATTAGAAGCTTGAAGAACTTGCCATATGTCCAAATAGGCTAAACATGGATATCCTTATTAGAAAGTTGAATCATTTCTTCAACATAACTCCTATGGGAATTATTCAACATTATGAAAGACTCTCCACTGATAAATGGTTCCAAATCAAGCTTTTTACATAGTGATTCATTCTGGTTCGATTAGAAACTTGAAGAACTTGCCATATGTCCAAACATGCTAAACATGGATATCTTGATTAGAAAGTGGAATAACTTCTTCAACATAACTCCTATGAGATTTATTCAACTTCATGAAAAATCTCCACTGATTAATGGTTCCAAATCAAGCTTCTTACATAGTGATTCATTCTGGTTCGATTAGAAACTTGAAGAACTTGCCATATGTCCAAACAAGCTAAACATGGATATCTTGATTAGAAAGTGGAGTAACTTCTTCAACATAACTCCTATGAGATTTATTCAACTTCATGAAAGACTCTCCACTGATTAATGGTTGCAAATAAAACTTCTTACATAGTGATTCATCCTGGTTCAATTAGAAACTTGAAGAACTTGCCATATATCCAAACATGCTAAACATGGATATCTTGATTAGAAAGTGGAATAACTTCTTCAACATAACTCCTATGAGATTTATTCAACTTCATGAAAGACTCTCCACTGATTAATGGTTACAAATAAAGCTTGTTACATAGTGATTCATCCTGGTTTGATTAGAAGCTTGAAGAACTTGCCATATGTCCAAACAGGCTAAACATGGATATCCTTATTAGAAAGTGGAATAACTTCTTCAACATAACTCCTATGAGATTTATTCAACTTCATGAAAGACTTTCCACTAAATAATAGTTCCAAATCAAGCTTCTTACATAGTAATTCATCCTGATTTGATGAATAGCTTGAAGAACTTGTCATATGTCCAAACAAGCTAAACATGGATATCATGATTAAAAAGTGGAATAACTTCTTCAACATAACTCCTATGAGATTTATTCAACTTCATGAAAGACTCTCCACTGATTAATGGTGCCAAATCAAGATTCTTACAAAGTGATTCATCCTGGTTCGATTAGAAACTTGAAGAACTTGCCATATGTCCAAACAGGCTAAACATGGATATCCTTATTAGAAAGTGGAATAACTTCTTCAACACAACTCCTTTGAGATTTATTCAACTTCATGAAAGAATCTTTACTGATTAATGGTTCCAAATCAAGCTTCTTACATAGTGATTCATCCTGGTTCGATTAGAAACTTGAAGGACTTGCCATATGTCCAAACAGGCTAACCATGGATATCTTGATTAGAAAGTGGAATAACTTCTTCAACATAACTCCTATGGGATTTATTCAACTTCATGAAAAATCTCCACTGATTAATGGTTCCAAATCAAGCTTCTTACATAGTGATTCATTCTGGTTCGATTAGAAACTTGAAGAACTTGCCATATGTCCAAACAAGCTAAACATGGATATCTTGATTAGAAAGTGGGGTAACTTCTTCAACATAACTCCTATGAGATTTATTCAACTTCATGAAAAACTCTCCACTGATTAATGGTTCCAAATCAAGCTTCTTACATAGTGATTCATCCTGGTTCGATTAGAAACTTGAAGAACTTGCCATATTTCCAAACAGGCTAAACATGGATATCTTGATTAGAAAGTGGAATAACTTCTTCAACATAACTACTATTAGATTTATTCAACTCATGAAATACTCTCCACTGAAGAATGGTTACAAATCAAGCTTCTTATATAGTGATTCATCCTGGTTTGATTAGAAGCTTGGAGAACATGCCATATGTCCAAACAGGCTAAACATGGATATCCTTATTAGAAAGTGGAATAACTTCTTCAACATAACTCCTATGGGATTTATTCAACGTTATTAAAGACTCTCCACTGATTAATGGTTCCAAATCAAGATTCTTACATAGTGATTTATCCTAGTTCGATTAGAAGCGTGAAGAAGTTGCCATATATCCAAACATGCTAAACATGGATATCTTGATTAGAAAGTGGAATAACTTCTTCAACATAACTCCTATGAGATTTATTCAACTTCATGAAAGACTCTCCACTGATTAATTGTTGCAAATAAAGCTTCTTACATAGTGATTCATCCTTGTTTGATTAGAAGATTGAAGAACTTGTCGAATGTCCAAACAGGCTAAACCTGGATATCATTATTAGAAAGTGGAATAACTTCTTCAACATAACTCCTATGAGATTTTTTCAACTTCATGAAAGACTCTCCACTGATTAATGGTGCCAAATCAAGATTCTTACAAAGTGATTCATCTTGGTTCGATTAGAAACTTGAAGAACTTGCCATATGTCCAAACAGGCTAAACATGGATATCCTTATTAGAAAGTGGAATAACTTCTTCAACACAACTCCTTTAAGATTTATTCAACTTCATGAAAGAATCTTTACTGATTAATGGTTCCAAATCAAGCTTCTTACATAGTGATTCATCCTGGTTCGATTAGAAACTTGAAGAACTTGCCATATGTATAAAAAGGCTAAACATAGATATCCTGATTAGAAAGTGGAATAACTTCTTCAACATAACTCCTATGAGATTTATTCAACTTCATGAAAGACTCTCCACTGATTAATGGTTTCAAATACAGCTTCTTGCATAGTGATTCATCTTGGTTTGATTAGAAGCTTGAAGAACTTGCCATATGTCCAAACAGACTAAACATGGATATCCTTATTAGAAAGTGGAATAACTTCTTCAACATAACTCCTATGGGATTTATTCAACATTATGAAAGATTCTCCACTGAATAATGGTTCCAAATCAAGCTTCTTACATAGTGATTCATCCTGGTTCGATTAGAAGCTTGAAGAACTTGCCATATGTCCAAACAGGCTAAACAGAGATATCCTGATTAGAAAGTGGAATAACTTCTTCAACATAACTCCTATGAGATTTATTCAACTTCATGAAAGACTCTTCACTGATTAATGGTTGCAAATAAAGCTTCTTACATAGTGATTCATCCTGGTTCGATTAGAAACTTGAAGATCTTCCCATATGTCCAAACAGGCTAAACATGGATATCCTCATTAGAAAGTGAAATAACGTCTTCAACATAACTCCTATGAGATTTATTCAACATCATGAAAGACTCTCCACTGATTAATGGTTGCAAATAAAACTTCTTACATAGTGATTCATCCTGGTTTTATTAGAAGCTTGAAGAATTTGCCATATGTCCAAACAGGCTAAACATGGATATCCTGATTAGAAAGTGGAATAACTTCTTCAACATAAGTCCTGTGAGATTTATTCAACTTCATGAAAGACTCTCCACTGATTAATGGTTGCAAATAAAGTTTCTTACATAGTGATTCATCATGGTTTGATTAGAAACTTGAAGAACTTGTCATATGTCAAAACAGCCTAAACATGGATATCCTTATTTGAAAGTGGAATAATTTCTTCAACATAACTCCTATGGGATTTATTCAAATTAATGAAAGAATCTCCACTGATTAATGGTTTCAAATCAAGCTTCTTACATAGTGATTCATCCTGGTTCGATTAGAAACTTGAAGAACTTGCCATATGTCCAAAAAGGTGAAACATGGATATCTTGATTAGAAAGTGAAATAACTTCTTCAAAATAACTCCTATGAGATTTATTCAACTTCATGAAAGACTCTCCACTGAATAATGGTTCCAAATCAAGTTTCTTACATAGTGATTCATCCTGGTTCGATTAGAAGCTTGAAGAACTTGTCATATGTCCAAACAGGCTAAATATGGATATCCTGATTAGAAAGTGGAATAACTTCTTCAAAATAACTCCTATGAGATTTATTCAACTTTATGAAAGACTCTCCACTGATTAGTGGTTCCAAATCAAGCTTCTTACATAGTGATTCATCCTGGTTCAATTAAAAACTTGAAGAACTTGTCATATGTCCAAACAAGCTAAACATGGATATCTTGATTAGAAAGTGGAATAACGTCTTCAACATAACTCCTATGATATTTATTCAACTTCATGAAAGACTCTCCACTGATTAATCGTTCCAAATCAAGCTTCTTACATAGTGATTCATCCTGGTTTGATTAGAAGCTTGAAGAACTTGTCATATGTCCAAACAGGCTAAACATGAATATCTTGATTAGAAAGTGGAATAACTTCTTCAACATAACTCCTATGAGATTTATTCAAATTCATGAAAGACTCTCCACTGATTAATGGTTTCAAATAAAGCTTCTTGCATAGTGATTCATCCTGGTTTGATTAGAAGCTTGAAGAACTTGCCATATGTCCAAACAGGCTAAACATGGATATCCTTATTAGAATGTGAAATAACTTCTTCAACATAACTCCTATGGGATTTATTCAACATTATGAAAGACTCTCCACTGAATAATGGTTCCAAATCAAGCTTCTTACATAGTGATTCATCATGGTTCGATTAGAAGCTTGAAGAACTTGTCATATGTCCAAACAAGCTAAACATGGATATCCTAATTAGAAAGTGGAATAACTTCTTCAACATAACTCCTATGAGATTTATTCAACTTCATGAAAGACTCTACACTGATTAGTGGTTCCAAATCAAGCTTCTTACATAGTGATTATTCTTGGTTCGATTAGAAACTTGAAGAACTTGTCATATGTCCAAACAGGGTAAACATGGATATCTTGAATAAAAAGTGGAAAAACTTCTTCAACATAACTCCTATGAGACTTATTCAACTTCATGAAAGACTCTCCACTAATTAATGGTTGCAAATAAAGCTTCTTACATAGTGATTCATCCTGGTTTGATTAGAAGCTTGAAGAACTTGCCATATGTCCAAACAGGCTAAACATGGATATCCTTATTAGAAAGTGGAATAATTTCTTCAACATAACTCCTATGGGATTTATTCAACATTATGAAAGACTCTCCACTGATTAATGGTTCCAAATCAAGCTTCTTACATAGTGATTCATCCTGGTTCGATTAGAAACTTGAAGAACTTGACATATGTCCAAACAGGCTAAACATGGATATCTTGATTAGAAAGTGGAATAACTTCTTCAACATAACTCCTATGAGATTTATTCAACTTCGAGAAAGAATCTCCACTGATTAATGGTTCCAATTCAAGCTTCTTACATAGTGATTCATCCTGGTTCGATTAGACACTTGAAGAACTTGCCATATGTCCAAACAAGCTAAACATGGATATCTTGATTAGAAAGTGGAGTAACTTCTTCAACATAACTCCTATGAGATTTATTCAACTTCATGAAAAACACTCCAAGGATTAATTGTTCCAAATCAAGCTTCTTACATAGTGATTCATCCTGGTTCGATTAGAAACTTGAAGAACTTGACATATGTCCAAACATGCTATACATGGATATCCTGATTAGAAAGTGAAATAACTTCTTCAACATAACTCCTATGAGATTTATTCAACTTCATGAAAGACTCTTCACTGATTAATGGTTGCAAACAAAGCTTCTTACATAGTGATTCATCCTGGTTCGATTAGAAACTTGAAGAACTTGCCATATGTCCAACAGGCTAAACATGGATATCTTGATTAGAAAGTGGAATAACTTCTTCAACATAACTCATATTAGATTTATTCAACTTTATGAAAGACTCTCCACTGATTAATGGTTCCAAATCAAGCTTCTTTCATAGTGATTCATCCTGGTTTGATTAGAAGCTTGAAGAACTTGCCATATGTCCAAACATGCTAAACATGGATATCTTGATTAGAAAGTGGAATAACTTCTTTAACATAACTCCTATGTGATTTATTCAACTTCATGAAAAATCTCCACTGATTAATGGTTGCAAATAAAGCTTCCTACATAGTGATTCATCCTGGTTTGTTTAGAAGCTTGAAGAATTTGCCATATGTCCAAACATGCTAAACATGGATATCCTGATTAGAAAGTGGAATAACTTCTTCAACATAACTCCTATGAGATTTGTTCAACTTCATGAAAGACTCTCCACGATTAATGGTTGAAAATAAAGTTTCTTACATAGTGATTCATCATGGTTTGATTAGAAGCTTGAAGAACTTGCCATATCTCCAAACATGCTAAACATGGATATATTGATTAGAAAGTGGAATAACTTCTTCAACATAACTCCTATGAGATTTATTCAACTTCATGAAAGACTCGCCACTGATTAATGGTTGCAAATAAAGCTTCTTACATAGTGATTCATCCTGGTTTGATTAGAAGCTTGAAGAACTTGCCATATGTCCAAACAGGCTAAACATGGATATCCTTATTAGAAAGTGGAATAACTTCTTCAACATAACTCCTATGAGATTTATTCAACTTTATGAAAGACTTTCCACTGATTAGTAGTTCCAAATCAAGCTTCTTACATAGTGATTCATCCTGGTTCGATTAAAAACTTGAAGAACTTGCCATATGTCCAAACAGGCTAAACATGGATATCTTGATTAGAAAGTGGAATAACTTCTTCAACATAACTCCTATTAGATTTATTAAACTTCATGAAATACTCTCCACTGAATAATGGTTACAAATCAAGCTTTTACATAGTGATTCATCCTGGTTTGATTAGAAGCTTGAAGAACATGCCATATGTCCAAACAAGCTAAACATGGATATCCTTATTAGAAAGTGGAATAACTTCTTCAACATAACTCCTATGGGATTTATTCAATGTTATTAAAGACTCTCCACTGATTAATGGTTCCAAATCAAGCTTCTTACATAGTTATTTATCCTAGTTCGATTAGAAGCTTGAAGAACTTGCCATATGTCCAATCATGCTAAACATGGATATCTTGATTAGAAAGTGGAATAACTTCTTCAACATAACTCCTATGATAATTATTCAACTTCATGAAAGACTCTCCACTGATTAATGGTTGCAAATAAAGCTTCTTACATAGTTATTCATCCTAGTTTGATTTGAAGCTTGAAGAACTTGCCATATCTCCAAACAGGCTAAACATGGATATCCTTATTAGAAAGTGGAATAACTTCTTCAACATAACTCCTATGGGATATATTCAACTTCATGAAAGACTCTACACTGATTAGTGGTTCCAAATCAAACTTCTTACATAGTGATTCATCCTGGTTCGATTAGAAACTTGAAGAACTTGCCATATGTCCAAACATGCTAAACATGGATATATTGATTAGAAAGTGGAATAACTTCTTCAACATAACTCCTATGAGATTTATTCAACTTCATGAAAGACTCGCCACTGATTAATGGTTGCAAATAAAGCTTCTTACATAGTGATTCATCCTGGTTTGATTAGAAGATTGAAGAACTTGCCATATGTCCAAACAGGCTAAACATGGATATCCTTATTAGAAAGTGGAATAACTTCTTCAACATAACTCCTATGAGATTTATTCAACTTTATGAAAGACTGTCCACTGATTAGTAGTTCCAAATCAAGCTTCTTACATAGTGATTCATCCTGGTTCGATTAAAAACTTGAAGAACTTGCCATATGTCCAAACAGGCTAAACATGGATATCTTGATTAGAAAGTGGAATAACTTCTTCAACATAAATCCTATGAGATTTATTCAATTTCATGAAAGACTCTCCAGTGATTAATAGTTCCAAATCAAGCTTCTTAGATAGTGATTCATCCTGGTTTGATGAAAAGCTTGAAGAACTTGCCATATGTCCAAACAAGCTAAACATGGATATCATGATTAGAAAGTGGAATAACTTATTCAACATAACTCCTATGAGATTTATTCAACGTCATGAAAGACTCTCCACAGATTAATGGTGCCAAATCAAGCTTCTTACAAAGTGATTCATCCTCGTTCGATTAGAAACTTGAAGAACTTGCCATATGTCCAAACATGCTAAATATGGATATTAAGATTAGAAAGTGGAATAACTTCTTCAACACAACTCCTTTGAGATTTATTCAACTTCTTGAAAGACTCTTCACTGATTAATGGTTGCAAATAAAGCTTCTTACATAGTGATTCATCCAGGTTCGATTAGAAACTTGAAGATCTTCCCATATTTCCAAACAGGCTAAACATGGATACCCTGATTAGAAAGTGAAATAACTTCTTCAACATAACTCCTATGAGATTTATTCAACTTCATGAAACACTCTCCACTGATTAATGGTTGCAAATAAAACTTCTTACATAGTGATTCATCCTGGTTTGATTAGAAGCTTGGAGAATTTGCCATATGTCCGAACAGGCTAAACATGGATATCCTGATTAGAAAGTAGAATAACTTCTTCAACATAACTCCTATGAGATTTATTCAACTTCATGAAAGACTCTCCACTGATTAATGGTTGAAAATAAAGTTTCTTACATAGTGATTCATCATGGTTTGATTAGAAGCTTGAAGAACTTGCCATATGTCAAAACTGGCTAAACATGGATATCCTTATTAGAAAGTAGAATAACTTCTTCAACATAACTCCTATGGGATTTATTCAACTTAATGAAAGAATCTCCACTGATTAGTGGTTTCAAATCAAGCTTCTTACATAGTGATTCATCCTTGTTCGATTAGAATCTTGAAGAACTGCCATATGTCCAAACAGGCTAAACATGGATATCTTGATAAGAAAGTGGAATAACTTCTTCAAAATAATTCCTACGAGATTTATTCAACTTCATGAAAGACTCTCCACTGAATAATGGTTCCAAATCAAGCTTCTTACATAGTGATTCATCCTGGTTCGATTAGAAGCTTGAAAAACTTGCCATATGTCCAAACAGGCTAAATATGGATATCCTGATTAGAAAGTGGAATAACTTCTTCAACATAACTCCTATGAGATTTATTCAACTTTATGAAAGACTTTCCACTGATTAGTAGTTCCAAATCAAGCTTCTTACATAGTGATTCATCATGGTTCGATTAAAAACTTGAAGAACTTGCCATATGTCCAAACGGGCTAAACATGGATATCTTGATTAGAAAGTGGAATAACTTCTTCAACATAAATCCTATGAGATTTATTCAATTTCATGAAAGACTCTCCAGTGATTAATAGTTTCAAATCAAGCTTCTTACATAGTGACTCATCCTGGTTTGATTAGAAGCTTGAAGAACTTGCCATATGTCCAAACAGACTAAACATGGATATCCTGATTAGAACGTAGAATAACTTCTTCAACATAACTCCTATGTGATTTATTCAACTTCATAAAAGAATCTCCACTGATTAATGATTCCAAATCAAGCTTATTACATATTGATTCATCCTGGTTCGATTAGAAACTTGAAGAACTTGCCATATGTCCAGACAGGCTAAACATGGATATCTTGATTAGAAAGTGAAATAACTTCTTCAACATAACTCCTATGAGATTTATTCAACTTCATGAAAGACTCTCCACTGATTAATGGTTCCAAATCAAGCTTCTTACATAGTGATTCATCCTGGATCGATTAGAAGCTTGAAGAACTTGCCATATGTCCAAACATGCTAAACATGGATATCCTGATTAGAAAGTGAAATAACTTCTTCAACATAACACCTATGAGATTTATTCAACTTCATGAAAGACTCTCCACTGAATAATGGTTCCAAATCAAGCTTCTTACATAGTGATTCATCTTGGTTTGATTAGAAGCTTGAAGAACTTGCCAAATGTCCAAACAGGCTAAACATGGATATCATAATTAGAAAGTGGAATAACTTCTTCAACATAACTCCTATGAGATTTATTCAACTTCATGAAAGAATCTTTACTGATTAATGGTTCCAAATCAAGCTTCTTACATAGTGATTCATCCTGGTTCGATTAGAAGCTTGAAGAACTTGCCATATGTCCAAACATGCTAAACATTGATATCCTGATTAGAAAGTGGAATAACTTCTTCAACATAACTCCTATGACATTTATTCAACTTCATGAAAGACTCTTCACTGTTTAATGGTTGCAAATAAAGCTTCTTACATAGTGATTCATCCTGGTTCGATTAGAAACTTGAAGATCTTCCCATATGTCCAAACAGGCTAAACATGAATATCCTGATTAGAAAGTGGAATAACTTCTTCAACATAACTCCTATGAGATTTATTCAACTTCATGAAAGACTCTCCACTGATTAATGGTTGAAAATAAAGTTTCTTACATAGTGATTCATCATGGTTTGATTAGAAGCTTGAAGAACTTGCCATATGTCCAAACAGGCTAAACATGGATATCCTTATTAGAAAGTGGAATAACTTCTTCAACATAACTCCTATGGGATTTATTTAACTTAATGAAAGAATCTCCACTGATTAGTGGTTTCAAATCAAGCTTCTTACATAGTGATTCATCCAGGTTCGATTAGAAACTTGAAGAACTTGCCATATGTCCAAACAGGCTAAACATGGATATCTTGATTAGAAAGTGGAATAACTTCTTCAAAATAACTCCTATGAGATTTATTCAACTTCATGAAAGACTCTCCACTGAATAATGGTTCCAAATCAAGCTTCTTACATAGTGATTCATCCTGGTTCGATTAGAAGCTTGAAGAACTTGCCATATGTCCAAACAGGCTAAACATGGATATCCTGATTAGAACGTAGAATAACTTCTTCAACATAACTCCTATGTGATTTATTCAACTTCATGAAAGAATCTCCACTGATTAATGGTTCCAAATCAAGCTTATTACATATTGATTCATCCTGGTTCGATTAGAAACTTGAAGAACTTGTCATATGTCCAAACAGGCTAAACATGGATATCCTGATTAGAAAGTAGAATAACTTCTTCAACATAACTCCTATGTGATTTATTCAACTTCATGAAAGAATCTCCACTGATTAATGGTTCCAAATCAAGCTTATTACATATTGATTCATCCTGGTTCGATTAGAAACTTGAAGAACTTGTCATATGTCCAAACAGGCTAAACATGGATATCTTGATTAGAAAGTAAAATAACTTCTTCAACATAACTCCTATGAGATTTATTCAACTTCATGAAAGACTCTCCACTGATTAATGGTTCCAATCAAGCTTCTTACATAGTGATTCATCCTGGATCGATTAGAAGCTTGAAGAACTTGCTATATGTCCAAACATGCTAAACATGGATATCCTGATTAGAAAGTGAAATAACTTCTTCAACATAACACCTATGAGATTTATTCAACTTCATGAAAGACTCTCCACTGAATAATGGTTCCAAATCAAGATTCTTACATAGTGATTCATCCTGGTTTGATTAGAAGCTTGAAGAACTTGCCAAATGTCCAAACAGGCTAAACATGGATATTATAATTAGAAAGTGGAATAACTTCTTCAACATAACTCCTATGAGATTTATTCAACTTCATGAATGAATCTCCACTGATTAATGGGTTCAAATAAAGATTCTTACATAGTGATTCATCCTGGTTTGATTAGAAGCTTGAAGAACTTGCCATATGTCCAAACAGGCTAAACATGGATATCTTGATTAGAAAGTGGAATAACTTCTTCAACATAACTCCTATTTGATTTAATCAACTTTATGAAAGACTCTTCACTGATTATTGGTTGCAAATAAAGCTTCTTACATAGTGATTCATCATGGTTTGATTAGAAGCTTGAAGAACTTGTTATATGTCCAAACAGGCTAAACATGGATATCCTTATTAGAAAGTGGAATAATTTCTTCAACATAACTCCTATGGGATTATTTTCATGAAAGAATCTCCACTGATTAATGTTTTCAAATCAAGCTTCTAACGTAGTGATTCATCCTGGTTCGCTTAGAAACTTGAAGAACTTGCCATATGTCCAAACTGGCTAAACATGGATATCTTGATTAGAAAGTGGAATAACTTCTTCAACATAACTCCTATGAGATTTATTCAACTTCATGAAAAATCTCCACTGAATAATGGTTCAAAATCAAGCTTCTTACATAGTGATTCATCCTAGTTCGATTAGAAGCTTGAAGAACTTGCCATATGTCCAAAAAGGCTAAATATGGATATCCTAATTAGAAAGTGGAATAACTTCTTCAACATAACTCCTATGAGATTTATTAAACTTTATGAAACACTCTCCACTGATTAGTGGTTCCAAATCAAGCTTCTTACATAGTGATTCATCCTGGTTCGATTAGAAACTTGAAGAACTTGCCATATGTCCAAACAGGCTAAATATGGATATCTTGATTAGAAAGTGGAATAACTTCTTCAACATAACTCCTATGTGATTTATTGAACTTCATGAAAGACTCTCCACTGGTTAATGGTTGCAAATAAAGCTTCTTACATAGTGATTCATCCTGGTTTAATTAGAAGCTTGAAGAACTTGCCATATGTCCAAAAAGACTAAACATGGATATCCTGATTAGAAAGTGAAATAACTTCTTCAACATAACTCCTATGAGATTTATTCAACTTTATGAAAGACTCTCCACTGATTAGTGGTTCCAAATCAAGCTTCTTACATAGTGATTCATCCTGGTTCGATTAAAAACTTGAAGAACTTGCCAAATGTCCAAACAGGCTAAACATGGATATCTTGATTAGAAAGTGGAATAACTTCTTTAACATAACTCTTATGTGATTTATTCAACTTCATGAAAGACTCTCCACTGATTAGTGGTTGCAAATAAAGCTTCTTACATAGTGATTAATCATGGTTTGATTAGAAGCTTGAAGAACTTGCCATATGTCCAAACAGGCTAAACATGGATATCCTTATTAAAAAGTGGAATAACTTCTTCAACATAAATCCTATGGGATTTATTCAACATTATGAAAGACTCTACAATTATTAATGGTTATAAATCAAGCTTCTTACATAGTGATTCATCCTAGTTCGATTAGAAACTTGAAGAACATGCCATATGTCCAAACAGACTAAACATGGATATCCTGATTAGAAAGTGAAATAACTTCTTCAACATAACTCCTATGAGATTTATTCAACTTTATGAAAGACTCTCCATTGATTAGTGGTTCCAAATCAAGCTTCTTACATAGTGATTCATCCTGGTTCGATTAAAAATTTGAAGAACTTGCCAAATGGCCAAACAAGCTAAACATGGATATCTTGATTAGAAAGTGGAATAACTTCTTTAACATAACTGCTATGTGATTTATTCAACTTCATGAAAGACTTTCCACTGATTAGTGGTTGCAAATAAAGCTTCTTACATAGTGATTCATCATGGTTTCATTAGAAGCTTGAAGAACTTGCCATATGTCCAAACAGGCTAAACATGGATATCCTTATTAAAAAGTGGAATAACTTCTTCAACATAAATCCTATGGGATTTATTCAACATTACGAAAGACTCTACACTGATTAATGGTTATAAATCAAGCTTCTTACATAGTGATTCATCCTAGTTCGATTAGAAACTTGAAGAACATGCCATATGTCCAAACAGGCTAAACATCGATATCTTGATTAGAAAGTGGAATAACTTCTTCAACATAACTCCTATGAGATTTATTCAATTTCATGAAAGACTCTCCAGTGATTAATAGTTCCAAATCAAGCTTCTTACATAGTGATTCATCCTGGTTTGACTAGAAGTTTGAAGAACTTGCCATATGTCCAAACAGACTAAACATGGATATCTTGATTAGAAAGTGAAATAACTTCTTCAACATAAACTCCTATGAGATTTATTCAACTTCATGAGAGACTCTCCACTTATTAATGGTTCCAAATCAGGCTTCTTACATAGTGATTCATCCTGGATCGATTAGAAGATTGAAGAAGTTGCCATATGTCCAAACATGCTAAACATGGATATCCTGATTAGAAAGTGAAATAACTTCTTCAACATAACACCTATGAGATTTATTCAACTTCATGAAAGACTTTCCACTCAATAATAGTTCCAAATCAAGCTTCTTACAATGTGATTCATCTTGGTTTGATTAGAAGCTTGAAGAACTTGCCATATGTCCAAACAGGCTAAACATGGATATCATAATTAGAAAGTGGAATAACTTCTTTAACATAACTTCTATGAGATTTATTCAACTTCATGAAAGAGTCTCCACTGATTAATAGTTCCAAATCAAGCTTCTTACATAGTTATTTATCCTTGTTTGATTAGAAGCTTGAAGAACTTGCCATATGTCCAAACATGCTAAACATGGATATCCTTATTAGAAAGTGGAATAACTTCTTCAACATAACTCCTATGGGATATATTCAACTTCATGAAAGACTATACAGCGATTAGTGGTTCCAAATCAAGCTTCTTACATAGTGATTCATCCTGGTTCGATTAGAAACTTGAAGAACTTGCCATATGTCCAAACAGGCTAAACATGGATATCTTGATTAGAAAGTGGAATAACTTTTTCAACATAACTCCTATGAGATTTATTCAACTTCATGAATGACTCTCCACTGATTAATGGGTGCAAATAAAGATTCTTACATAGTGATTCATCCTGGTTTGATTAGAAGCTTGAAGAACTTGCCATATGTCCAAACAGGCTAAACATGGATATCTTGATTAGAAAGTGGAATAACTTCTTCAACATAACTCCTATGAGATTTATTCAACTTGATGAAAGACTCTCCACTGATTAATGGTTGCAAATAAAGCTTCTTACCTAGTGATTCATTATGGTTTGATTAGAAGCTTGAAGAACTTGCCATATGTCCAAACAGGCTAAACATGGATATCCTTATTAGAAAGTGGAATAACGTCTTCAACTTAACTCCTATGGGATTTATTTTCATGAAAGAATCTCCACTGATTAATGTTTTCAAATCAAGCTTCTAACATAGTGATTCATCCTGGTTCGCTTAGAAACTTGAAGAACTTGCCATATGTCCAAACTAGCTAAACATGGATATCTTGATTAGAAAGTGGAATAACTTCTTCAACATAACTCCTATGAGATTTATTCAACTTCATGAAAGAATCTCCACTGAATAATGGTTCAAAATCAAGCTTCTTACATAGTGATTCATCCTGGTTTGATTAGAAGCTTGAAGAACTTGCCATATGTCAAAACAGGCTAAATATGGATATCCTGATTAGAAAGTGGAATAACTTCTTCAACATAACTCCTATTAGATTTATTCAACTTCATGAAAGAATCTCCACTGAATAATGGTTCAAAATCAAGCTTCTTACATAGTGATTCATCCTGGTTCGATTAGAAGCTTGAAGAACTTGCCATATGTTCAAAAAGGCTAAATATGGATATCCTGATTAGAAAGTGGAATAACTTCTTTAACATAACTCCTATGAGATTTATTAAACTTTATAAAAGACTATCCACTGATTAGTGGTTCCAAATCAAGCTTCTTACATAGTAATTCATCCTGGTTCGATTAGAAACTTGAAGAACTTGCCATATGTCCAAACAGGCTAAATATGGATATCTTGATTAGAAAGTGGAATAACTTCTTCAACATAACTCCTATGTGATTTATTCAACTTCATGAAAGTCTCTCCACTGATTAATGGTTGCAAATAAAGCTTCTTACATAGTGATTCATCCTGGTTTAATTAGAAGCTTGAAGAACTTGTCAAATGTCCAAACAGACTAAACATGGATATCCTGATTAGAAAGTGAAAAAACTTCTTCAACATAACTCCTATGAGATTTATTCAACTTTATGAAAGACTCTCCACTGATTAGGGGTTCCAAATCAAGTTTCTTACATAGTGATTCATCCTGGTTCGATTAAAAACTTGAAGAACTTGCCAAATGTCCAAAAAGGCTAAACATGGATATTTTGATTAGAAAGTGGAATAACTTCTTTAACATAACTCCTATGTGATTTATTCAACTTCATGAAAGACTCTCCACTGTTTAGTGGTTGGAAATAAAGCTTCTTACATAGTGTTTCATCATGGTTTGATTAGAAGCTTGAAGAACTTGCCATATGTCCAAACATGCTAAACATGGATATCATGATTAGAAAGTGGAATAACTTCTTCAACATAACTCCTATGAGATTTATGCAACTTCATGAAAGACTCTCCACTGATTAATAGTTCCAAATCAAGATTCTTACATAGTGACTCATCCTGGTTTGATTAGAAGCTTGAAGAACTTGGCATATGTCCAAACAGGCTAAACATGGATATTATGATTAGAAAATGGAATAACTTCTTCTACCTAACTCCTATGAGATTTATTCAACTTCATGAAAGACTCTTCGCTGATTAATGGTTCTAAATCAAGCTTCTTACATAGTTATTCATCTTGGTTTGATTAGAAGCTTGAAGAACTTGCCATATGTCCTAACAGGCTAAACATGGATATCCTGATTAGAAAGTG